>PVJH01010016.1:49232-76028 GCA_004026705.1 Nesogale talazaci
GACACCAGATCAGGTGACTGCCACTCAACCTGTCAATCAGGTCACAACCTGACGGTGCCTCCTTGTGGGAAATGCTCCCCCTCTCCCTACCTTGACTCTCCGGCTTGCTGGCCACCTTGAGAGCTGCCAGAGCCCTGTCATGTTTCCACGGCCATTGGATCCACATGACTTTGCACCCAGGAGTCTGCGATCTCCCTGCATGTGGCTGCATGAGTCTGAAGAGTGATATATGGACTAGTACTGAGTTGGACTGGCCTGGGATCCTATCTCCATGCACAGTTACTTCTTGAGCTAGGGTCTTTCTTTCTCCTAGATGGGTGTCACTGGATTCTTTTTTTCTCTAATCAACCTGGCCTAACCCAACCACAATATCCCCATGACGCCTTTTCTGGGTAAACGCTTATGTTCATCCCTCTACTCTCGTGCTCCCGCTCTTCCTTTTGCTCTCTCCCGCCTTAATTTTGGATTGATGCAAACATGGAATATGAAGTTTTCTATTTTTAGAATATGCATTTAGCGCGTCTTCTCTCTGAGTTATGTGCTTCCCCAGACTCTGTTTGTTTAATCCTGATAAACAACCCCATTTCACAGAGAACCCAGAGGCTGAGCTCCATAGGCTCCACTGAGCACCACATCAGCGAGCGCAGAGCCGGTCCTTATCCCCTGGCCCCCGACTCCACGATGAGTCCACTCCTTTCCAGCTGGGTGGAGGACGCCTTCCTTTTAGTTTATTTTTAACTCCCTATCCTAGAGTTCTGACACCATGCGATTCTGTTTTAAAACATTTCAATTAACACCTCAAACTGAAGCCGGCGGACGTGTTTATAATTTGATTTTATAAAGATTACACTCATTGGTAGAGAGGGCCAAAATGTGTTATGTTTCATGCTAACTTGCTATTGATTAGAAGCAAAATCAATGTTCTTTCTTAATGGGGACAATTTGCGTACTCAGGCAAAGTGGAGGGAGTCCGACTGAAAACCGAGCACCTCCGATGCGTATTCTTCTCCTTTCTCTCTGAGGGACAGGCAGTGGGTGCCAGAGGAGGGTTCACAGGGTTGATGCCAAGCAGAGGTGCAGCTACCTGTCTGGGGTGTTTTGAATTTTCCCCTCTCTTTCCTGAAAAGCTCAATAATGAACTCTTGAAGTTCCCATTTCTGTCGACTCTGTAGTCACGAGCGTATTTAAACACAGCATGAGTCCGTGACATTTACAATCACTGAATTCGTGTCAGAGAATAAATCCGGCATCACCGACAATCACTGACTATGGAAACCTCATTCATCTCCAGCCATGTGTTGGGGGACATACGCTTCTGAGACGATCGTAGTCAGAAAACACTGAAAGTATTACACGCGGGAGGTAGCCATCCTGGCCAGCAGAGCTTTCCACATTCCCGCGTGCACTACCAACCAGGGAGCCCGAAAACACTGCAGCAGGGAGCAGAGAATAAGCTGCCCGGGAGGGCCGCCCTGCCTGGCTGTTCAGCGACCTCTACCTGCACCCGGCGCATTTGGCGCGACCTGGAGGCCCAGGTGTGTGGGATGAGCACGGCAAATGGAATGCCACATCCGGGAAAAGCACGTGCATTTCCCAGCCAGAAATGTGTCCCCATTAAAGCCCAATAAGGCTCCTGCAGGTGACGTCAGAAAGGCTGAGCTGCTACTGTCACACAGGGACCATTTATTGAAGAGCTAAAAATGCTCGCCTCGGCACGGCTGACAGGCAAATATTGAAGAGAACGCTTCACTGGCCACCTACCATTCTGAGGAGGCATCTGCCAGCTCTGCTGATTGGCACCCTTCCTGTGTTAGTCATCTTGCTGGGCCTTGCTGAAAACTCTCAATACAGGTTTATGCCTGCCGCTACATCCTTGCCCCTGTGGGGCCGTTCCCAGGACGCCGCCTGCAAAAGCCCTGGCAGGGCCCTCTCTGTGGGAAGGCGATTTGGGAGGGGGCACTTGAAAAGCAGTCCGTGGGTTGAAATAAGCACCAACTCTCCCCAGTTTTCAAGAGCATCCTTTGGTGGAATCTTCACTCCTGGAATCTTTATCTGGCGCACGGAGGACAACCAAGAACATGCTGAACCTGGAGCAGAACCATTTCTGGGATTTTTGTAAGTGGTTGAGAAACTGGTGGATTCAGGCTGGGATTTTTGTAAGTGGTTGAGAAACTGGTGGATTCAGGCTCCTGGGGTGTTTAAGACTAAATCTTTAGAGGAGCAGACAGCCCCATCTCTTTCTCCCATGCAGTGGCTGATGGAATTGAACTCCTGAACTTGTGGCTAGCAGTCTAATGCCTAAGCCTGGATTCATGTTGACATTTTTAAGCACTAACTTCACTAAAGGGTATTATAGTTTACCGTGGGAGCCCAAAATCCATTTATGAGTTTCCACATAAATCCAGACTCCATTGAATTCCTTCTGACCATTAACAGGCAGCATGGACAGCTTTGTGCTCAGACAGAATGCATTAAGGGAGTGAATTACTGTCACTCCCCTAACTCTTCCAGAGTGGAGCCTCATAGCTGTCGGGGACTTGCCTGGGAATGCTTTTCTTTCAAGAAAATTGGGGTACTAGAGTCCGGAGTCACATTCTGACTGCCCTGATGGAAGGGCTCTGAAGCAACCCTAAAAGCTCTTCTGTCAGACATAAAGTACATGTCCCAATCACGGTCCTGCTCCTGATTCCATGTGTGATTGAGAGATGCGCCAGTAGCCCTGCTTTTGTGACAGTTTTCTTTCTCCTCCTGTGACCTTTTAAAGTACAGCTGGAACAGATACATGCAACACATGTCATGGAAACTGGCCTTCTCACGGTAAAGGGGTTCAGAAATTTGACTTCAGGGGGAGCTCCAGAAGGAGGTTCTTTCTTATCTGTTTCCACATCCAGTATCTGCCAGCAGCCTTTGGAGTTTCTGGATTTCTAGGTGCACCTGTCTATGTGGTCGGGCTTCCTCTCCTCACTGTGCATGTCTTTGTGTATAGACTGATCACTTTTTTAACTCAGAAAATGATTTGACTTAAAGCTCAGCCTTGATTGGTAGGGCATCATTCACATCAAAGAAAAAAAAAACTCTACTCCAAACAGAACCATACTTACCAGTCCAGGTGTTAGGATGTCAACACACAATTCAAATCACACACACAGTGTCACAGAGTGTAGAGTGTGGCTCCTTTCCAGAAAGTACCCTCAGCCCAACCCCTTGTGGCCTATGGGCTGACTGCCTTTCTTCAGCAAACCTTTCTGAGTGCAAAGGCTCTGCCAAGGTGGTTGAAATATAACCTGGAAGCCTTTAGAATGACATTCCAGGCAACATTGTCTAATTATTACAATTTCTCGTGATACTTGACAAATCCCAATTTCCCCAAAGAAACTTCCAAAAGTCATTCCAGAGAAACTGACCCCAGATCAAAGAATCAAAACCATCATCATCATCACATACACACATACACACGCATACAAGAAGCATCACCATCCCCACAGTTTTAAACCTAGTTAAAGAAAATATTGTTTGGGTTAGGGTTAGGGTTTAAAAAAAGAGTGAGAAAATACTGTTCTTGGTTGCCATTCAGTCGGCGCGGGCTCATGGTGACCTTAGGAATAGCAGGACGAAATGCTGTGTGCTCTTCTTGTGCCATCTTCACGGCTGTGGCTAGTGGGTTCATGCGTCTCAAGGATTTCATTCCTTTTTCATTGACCAAAGATGATGTCCTTTTCTAGCGATTGGTCTTTACATGTGATGTGTCCAAAATAAGTGAGTCAAAGTCTTATCACCCTTGCTTTTAAGACCCATTCTGGTTCTATTTCTTCTAAGAATGATTTGTTTGTCTTATTGGCCATCCATGCGATTGTCAAGATTCTTCACCAGTACCACAGTCTGAAGGCATTAGTTTTGAGTCTTCTGTCTCATCACTAAAGAGATAATGTCTATGTTTGATGTGCTTTATTTTTATTTTTATTTAATGGAATGTAATTTCCTTCATAAACATTTACTATGAAACTATTCTGTGCGAGGGTTTAAGGAAAGACAGCATGTTGTGATTCAAACCTGGCCCCCAGTGGCTTCCCTGGGTAGCAAAGGGGCATCTGCACATCCACATTGCTAATTTTTCTTTCAGCACATCACAACAGCACGCATGTGCTTGCTTTTCTCTTGCATGCTGTGGAAGGTACAGAATCCCATGTCAACTTGAGTATTAAGAGTGAAGGGTCTAGCCTGTCAATCAGATCACAGCCTGAGGATGTGGGCATGTCCTTCTCTCTTTCTTCCTGGAGGCAGGCCACATTCCCTCTCTGCTTCACCATCCTGCAGAGGAGACAGTAAAAGAGCTAGATGAGTCATGTGGAGATCTGCACTAGGGCTGAGATGCTTTCACTGCCACTGGATCCACAAGATTTTCTAGCCACCAGCCTGTAGTCTTCCTGCATTCAGCATCATTGCATGTGCTGCACGAGTCTAAAGAGGAATTTAGGGACTAGTGTCAGACATATGGGCTAATGTCAGACTTATGGACTTGATCTGAACTGGACTGGGGTGTTTTCTCAATATTCAATTGCTCTTTGATATAAAGCTCGCTCTTACATATGTATGTCCCTGGATTTGCTTCTCTAGTCAACCCAGGCTAACATACATCCCCATTCTATAATGGAAAGCAGTAGAAGAGAAGAAAAAGACCATCGACTTGGGAAGTCAGGCAGATCTGAGTTCAAATTTGAATTCTGCCAACTCTGAAAAAGTCCAGTCTGTTTCAGTACATGAAGACACACTGGTTCATAAACCTTGTTTTTTAGCATACCCATTTGAAGGGATGGAGGCAAGCTCGTTCACAGTTACGGAGGATGCTGACTGTGCACAGAAGCACCTTCTTTAACTGTAAGGTCCTTGCTGGTCTAGCGGCTACTTGAACCACTAAGGCTTTCTGCAAGGTGAAGCTATTTGATGAAGGCATGAATGGAGATAATCCCCTGTATTGAAACACTGGATTAATGAAAGAGGTTACACCATGATCGGGTGTTAAATTTGGGTTAAAAAAAAGGTCTCAATGAAATGCAAATGCCCCCCAGTATCTAATCTCAGGAGGATTTCACTCGGCAGGGTTTATGGCTGAAAGAATAGAAGACTTATGGCTGAAAGAATAGAAGGTGCAAACAGCAGTGACACTGTCATTCAGCTGGTGGCTTTATGACGAATATTTATTAGTTTGTCAGCTTTATAGCGCTGGACATTTTTTGGGATCTGCCTTTAACTCTATTTTCTCTATTTTGGTGTGCCATTTTGTTGAACCCAGGGAATCTTAGGATAACATACACAGTTAAGGAAAATATGAATAGATATGCATGTCTGTGTGTATCCACGCCTAGCGTTTGGTAGGTTATTTGAAAATGGGGGTTTGTGTTCCCATTTATTCTCTGCTCAGCATCCAGCCATCCCATGGAGATTTGGACGCTGACTGGGCTCAGAACGAGCTATGGCTACTTACTGCCCCTGCCTGCTGAGAGCTGTCCTCCCAGGCAAAGAACAAGCCTCATCAATGTGTGGCTGTGGCCAGGTCCAGCTCCTGTGGACTCCAGGAAGCCCAGTGCGTGATACTGAAGGATCCCTCCCTTCTTCCTGCAGTCTGGAATCCTCACACCAGCTGTTCTCAACCTGTGGGTCGCGACCCCTTTGGGAGTCAAACGACCCTTTCACAGGGGGAGCCCAATTCATCTACCAGTAGCAAAATGACAGTCACGAAGTAGGAAAACTGATTTTATGGTTGGGAGTCACCACAACATGAGGACTGTATTAAAGGGTCTTGGCATGAGGAAGGCTGAGAAGCACTGCCTCACACAATGCTGCTGGTGCACGAGAGTGTGACTACCAGGAGAGTGAACGGCACTGCCTCAAAGAGTCAGGACTACAAATCCCAGATGGACCATCCCCCTCTGTCCTTGGGATACGTCCTAAACGAGTAAGAGCAAAACCACAAACCAATGTGCGCACACACAAATTCATCACCTCTCCATGAACCACTGCAAAATGTTGTATACTACCTGAATGTGCATTCATGGAGGAACGGACACATTATTTTGGGCACATTCGTGCAATTCAGTATCACATAATATTAAATAATGCTGCTGCTGCGAAATGAACAACTACTGTTTGAGATCACTACCATAAAAGGTTGAGAAGAGGTTTGGACACTAAAAGAAATGTTCTTTGATGGTTCTGAGAGGTGGGAAGGAGAGGGGGCAATGGGGAAGCCTTGTACTAAAGGGTGTTTTTGTTTGTTTGAGATAAATTTATGTATCACTGAAGACTCCAAAACCATTTCAATTTTACTTGTCCTTCTCTCTCTCTCTCTCTCTCTCTCTCTCTCTCTCTCTCTCTCTCTCTCTCTCACTGTTTGTTTTGGGCATCACTGCCCTCTGGTGGTCATGGGAGCTACCCAATCTTGCTCCTGGAGAGCCGCTGCTGGATTTGAACCACCAAACCCGTGGGCCGCAGTCACACACTCGACCACTACGCCACCATTTCCCAGCCTCTCTCTCTTTTTTTAAGCCACCCAAACTAAGCAAAACAAAAATCTTTGACAACTTCGATCTTTTCTCCACTTATCATGATGTTACCTGTTGGCCCACTTGTGAGAATTTTGGTCCTCTTTAAATTGAGTCAGAATCTCTACTGAAGATTACCCTGCTATTCATCAGCAAGTGCTTTATACAAGGTTGTATCATCTGCGTATCAGAGCTTGGTAAAGAGTCTTCAATCCTGATGCCACACTCTTCCTCAGATAATCCAGCTGCTCTGATTATTTTCTCAGCATGCAGCTTGAACAAGTGTAGTGGGAGGACACAACTCTGCCCCACACCTTCCCTGATTGTAAACCAGGCAGTGTTTCCTTTGTTGGGTTCACACACACACAACTGCCTCTTGATCCATGAGCAAGTATGCATGCACACAATTAGATGTTCTGGAATTCCCATTTTTCTCCAAGCTATCCATAGATTTTTATGGTCTACACAATCAAATGCCTTGGCATAATCAATAAAACACAAGTAAACATATTCCTGGTATTATCTGCTTTCCACCTTCTTCCACACCCTCTTCTGAATTTAGCCAGAAAGTCTGGCAGCTCCCTGTCAATGTACTGCTGCAACCACTGTTGGATAATCTTCAGCAGAATTTTACTTGCATGTGATATCAATGATATTGTTCTATATTTGAGCACTCTTTGGATCGTCTTTCTTTGTAATGGGAGCATAGGGATCTCTTCCAGTCAGTGGGTCAAGTAGCTATCTTCCAAAACCCTGATGTCAACTAGTAAGTGCTTCCAGTGCTTGTCAGCTTGCTGAAACAGTTCACTTGGTATTCCACCCATTCCTGGAGGCTTGTTTGGGGCTAATGCTTTCAATGCAGCTCTGTGTTCTTCCTTCAGCCTCATTGGTTCTCATTCATATGCCACCTCCTGAAATCGTGGAATGTTGACTAGTTCTTTTTGGCACAGTGACTCTGTATTCTTTTCATCACCAGACTAATGGCTAAACCAGAGTTAATTTGGGTGAGGAGAACGGCAGCGTGAAATAGGAAGGAAGTTAGCCAAAAATGGAGGCAGAAGAAGCTACTGTGAGGTCACCAGAGTTAAATGCCATAGAGGCAAATGCTGTGATACACACAATCTTGCAATAGTGATGATGGACACGTAGATGCTTGGATAGACATTTGAACAAATGTGGGAGGTCAAGTGAAAGAATATCCATCGATAAGTAAAAGCTTGACAGAGGCTGTTTCTCGGCGTCCATTTATTTCTGTTTCCACTGTATTCATGGATGTGGTGAAGCATGTAGGAGACAAAGTTATGAAAAAGTGTTAGATATTACCATACACTTTGAGGGAATGAGTCACTGTGTGGCTCTCAAGGGATGGAGGTCATAGTCTCAAGGATCCCAAGGTCAATTGGCACAAGTTGTTCACAAAGACCATGTGCTACATCCCACTCAGGTGAGTGCACTGGGGGTCTAAAAGCACATCAGAATAAATCTAAGGTGGAAGTACTGATCTCTACTCATTCAGAGGACAATCCAAAGCTATATGGAAACAATTGCTTTAATGGACTAATCGGTGTTCTTCTACACCAGGGGTGTCAAATTGGCAGCTCTACACAAACCAGAGATCAGAAGAACTCAATGGTTCCTGGCTACCACCACCAACTGCTCTGAAAGGGACCATGCTAGTAGGTTTGGGGTCAAGTGGGAGAAAGATGTGGAACAAAACTTGTCATCATTAGATAGCCAGGTTTATTTTTCAGATAGAGGTTGATGGGACCCTCAAACTATAGCTCTTGTCGCCCTTCAGATTTGCAACTGAACTCACCCCTATGTTGGAATACTCAACCCTGTAAGATCAAAATATACATTAACAACATTTCAATCTCTGAGTTAAAACACAGTGTGTATGAATTGTTGAAAACTGATTATCTGCTTGGCAAACCATTCATTTTATTCACAGTAAAACATTTAATTTAAAAAATGAGTTGGGAGATAGTAAGCCGAGCTTCACCTATGGGCAGTTATCTCCAGCACCCAGAGACTGTGGCTCTTACTTGCCCTTCAGGTCTGAAATGAATTTTCCCATTACCCTATTTTCATCTCCCCAATAGACAAACCCTAAAGGGATAACACTAGTGGTGGAAAGGTTAGCGCATCTTGGTGTGATCAACCATTGGAGACTAGAGGGGCAGTGTTTTCCCAAAACAAAATTCAAATGATCGGGAAAGAAGGAGAAAGGGAACCAGAAGCATGGGGAGGCAATGGGCTCAGGGATGGAAAAACAACCAAAGGAATGAGACAAGATGTGCATGAATTATTGTTGACTGGAGTCCTGACCTGTTCTGGAAACTTCAGAATAAAAAGTGTTCTCAAAATAAAGGGAAGATGCTCATAAAAATCAAACAAAATATTAGTTGATAATAATATACATTCAATGTCAATATATGAATGGGTACCCCTCAAAAAACCCCAGAATTTTTCCCCAAAGAAATGTACTTAATTTTTTTTACAAAACAATCTTATCACCTTCACAGTACTCTCCATTACACAATACATGTGTCAAACCTCTGATTCCATTCTTGCAAACATTTTTCAAACTCAGCTGTTTGGAGGGCTGACAGCGCCTCCTTTGTTCACCTTTTCGATGTCATCAATCCGCTGTCCTTTCATGTCCCTCTTCATTCAAGGTCAGAGCGAGGTCAGGTGAGCAAGGTGCATGAGGCACGAGAGGCATGCTGCTTTTTGCCAAAACCTGGCTCACTGGATGGTTGCGTGAGCAGCTGCATCGCCATGGTGGTCAAATCAGGACTTTTTTTGGTCACACAGTGATGCAATCTTTTCAGAACTTCTAAATAGAAAGCTTGGTTAACAGTCTGACCTGGAGGAATAAACTCCAAATGCACTACAAGTTGACATTTCCATCCATTTGGGAAGGTGACGAAGCTGGACATTGGGAAGCCACAACAAGGTTTGTCATCAATCAACATTTCACCTTTTTGGAAATGAGGACACCACTCACGCACTGGAGTTTTCCCATAGCACTGTCCTTGTAAGCTGTGTTCAACATCACAACAGTTTCTGCAGCATTTCCCCCAAGCAGGAACCCAAATGTCATAGCCACATGCTGTTCTCTTAAATCGGCCATCACAAAACACAAGGCGCAAGTGAAAATGGTTTCATGAAAAAATTCACTGTGACTAGACAGAATCTTCTGGGGCAATGCCACTGGGTGCACTAACTCAGAGTAGGCTGCTGGATGCTCGCCTAGCACGAGAGGTACATACTATGAAAGCTCCGCCCAGTGGAGGTTTTTTCATTTTGGGGGTACTCCCTCATGTATATGTATTGAAGAATGTATATCAAATACGTGCCATTTGGAGTTCAATCTGTTTCAGAATACAATGCAATGCACCTCCATAAGGCCAGGGGAGATCTCTGTGATGATCTGCAGAAGGCAGATTCTTGACATCGTTGATATTTAAATATCATGAAATAGAAACCCCACCAGAAAAGGATGGGTGAAAACCATCTGAAGGCAGCTTACTCCAAGTGGCTGTGGGAACAGGAGTGAGCAGAGAAGGGGCCCTGTCCTGTTCAGCAAACACACTCTGCTGCTGGAGTGCTGCTGAGACACCTACCAAAGTTCCCCAGGGCCCAGGATGGAGGGAGCGAGATCCCTGGAACACCCAGCCGCATGCAGTGCTCCAGAGAGCACAGTCACACGGAAGAGCACTGGGGAGAAAAGCTAGCCCTCTTCAACCTGGACCTAGCCCAGCAAGAGCTTCATGTAGTGGGCCTCCTTGGAGCTGCCAGAAACCGATGGGAAGAGACCATGAGAGCCCCTGAGCATGACATGTTCAGAAGGGCCTTGGGCTGTGCGTCAGGTACCATGGGCATCTGTGGAGGGAGGGGACACGACCCTCAGACCTCTAGGGGAGCCCCTTCTTCTTCCTGACCTGTCACAGAGCAGCCTGCGTGCCAGCGCATCTCTCCAAGCAGAGAGGGTATCTGCCCATCCCCCTAACCCCTGCTCTGCCCAAGATTCTGCACCATTCCTTAACACAGCATGCATGGAGGAACTAAGAAAGCTGACAGGAAATGGTGGCTGTAGCTAAAGGCTTGCTGTGTGCAAAAGAAATCAATGTGTTCTGTGGCTGTCGCGGAGGACAGAGTTAGGACTGGTGGAGAGAAATCTCTTGAAAGGGGTGTAGACTCGAAGTAAAAAGGAAGAATTCACTAGAAACAGAGGCTGTGCAATCAACTCCCTGCACAAGTGTCCCACTGAGGCTGATGGCACTGACGAGGCTATTCCAGGAAACTTCTGCTCAGAGAAGACTGTCCAAGAAGGCAGCTCAGGCCCATTCCAACTCAGATCTATGGCGGATCAATTATTTGGACTAAACTACAGCAATTGTCTCCTTTCTCCTCACCAAGGCATTGCCTCCCCTTTATGTCGCTTGCCGAACAGGCGGTAGTTGCTGCGAATGTGGAGAGGTGTAATTATCACATCACTTCATGAGTGAATCAGGAGCAAACAATTCATTTGTTGATCTCCTGTCGCGTTGAAATGTAAGAGCAGGCTCGGATCAGGAGAAACCTGGCAGAGCGTATCTGGTCTCTGAGAATGTGCTACCCCCCCCCCCCTTGTAAAAGATAGGAGGCAAAGGTGCATACCTTCAGACACTTAACTATTCCGTTAAAGAACTGGGCCCCTTTGAGTATGAGCAGGATGTTGGAGCGATGCTGGGGAACCTCAAATACACTCCCTGCCCCAGTCCGCAGATGTCATTTGGGATGGGAGAGCGGCAGATAAGACAACCGAAAAACAATTCGATATTGGCATCATGAAGACAAATAGATGTTACTTTGATGAACACTCTTGCAGTGCATGCTGATTGTTCTTTACTCTGTGCTGGGGACCCCAAGGGGGACCAGATCCAGCTCCTGTCATCACGGAGGCCAAGTGCAGTGGAGGAGATAGATAATAACCAGTCCTAAGGGTCTCCTTCAATTAGAACAGGTTATTGAGAAGCCAATGAATAGGACACTAAGCCCAGTCTGGCTGTGTCTGGAAACACTCCCAAGTGGGGAGGTGAGGCATGACTTCTTGCAGAGCCAGATGGAGAGGTAGGAAGAGAGGGAGATATTCCTGGTCCAGCGTAGTGCCCCTGTGAAGGTCCAGGAATGTAGATACATCCAGGCATGTGTGGCTGAAGTCATGGCTGGGGCTTCCTGAAGACGGAGAACCTACACCGGTTTGGCCCATGGAGATGACAGCTGATGACATTGTGTGGGCAGAGAGCGCTGCTTTACAGTTGGAAGGAACAGGAACATATGCCAATTAGCACCAGGATGTAAAGCTGGTTAGGGGCCTTCCATGTCGGGCAGTGGAGAGGCACCTTGCTCCTAACACTCACTTTAGACCACTTTGAAAGGAAGTCTGAAAGCCCAGCCTGGTCACAAGCAGTGAGATATGGAAAGCAAGAAATTAAAAAGATAGGACATCGATCCTCGAGCTTTGGTTAATTTATCCCTCACAATTCACAGTAACCAGGTAAACTGACTAAGGTAGAATCCTTTGCTGGAGGGTCTCCGTTTGGGGAAAAAAGGAAACTATCTTAAAGCAAGGAAGACAAGACTCCTTCCCTTGGAGGATGAAGAGCTAAGCTACCGCACCAGTCCCTGGAAGGACATCCCACTTGGTCAACAGATCCTCAGTGGGCAGGAGGACGGCTCCCACCACGGGCTGGAACAGCAATGTGAAAACACAGGGGACCGGGCAGCCTCTCTGTGTACTGTGCACACGATGATCAGGAGTCAGAATGGACCAGAGGAAGCCTAGCCGCAGCAATAACCAGCACAGACGTGGACATGTGTCAAGCCTTTTTGCACATGTGAAAACACTATTGTGAAACAAGTTGGACTCGTGCATCTCTCGGTCCTTTGGATTTTAAAAACACAGAATTGTGATTTTCAGTTCAGTGGCTGTTATAATATTAATGTGGTCCCTCTCAGATGTATGTTGTAAATCTTAATCCCTATACTCCTGACTATCATCTAAGTTGGAATTTGTTTTCTTTGTTATGTTAATGTGACCGTATTTGTGTAGGATAGGCTTTCTTTTTAATGTAGTGTGTGCTGAAAATCTCTTTTGAGATATAAAAGAGCCAATTAACGCACATGTCTGCCTATATATCTACTTGTAGATTTTCTTATTGTTACCGCTGTTGGAGGATTGTGGATGTATTATCATTACCTTTGTTTTCTTTTATTCTCCCGAAACTCCCAGTCTCATTTGTATTGGTTACACTATGCTGCTTGTCCTTCTTCTTGTATATTGACTTTCCCTTCACTCAAGTTAATACGTGCCTATTCTCTGCTTAGTGATTTTCTCTCCTTTTCCTCCCATCACTGATAGCCATTAAAGTGTGCTTCTTTCTGCGTGTAAATGCTTTTCTGGCATTTTTATAATAGTGACCTCATACAATGATTTTCTTTTGTGATGTGCTTATGTCACTCATGATAAGGTCCTTGAGAATCATCCACATAATAAGGTGTTTTGTGGTTTCTCCATTATTTTTCAGTGTTGCATAGTATTCCATTGTGTTTGTGTGCCAACCAGTGTGTGTCTGTCGGAAGCTACAACGAACACATGAGAATGCATACATCTGTTCATGTCATAGCTCTTATTTCTCTAGGCCTTGTAGTCATTGCCGGAGCATGTGGTATTTCTATTTACCACTTTCTAAGGTAGCATTACTGCCATTTTCCCCAGTGCATGTACCATTTTACACTCCCACCAGCCGTTTATGAAAAGCTAGTGGGTGTACAATCATGAAGATATATAGTAAAGGGTAGTTTTTCAATGCTTTTATTGGGGGCTCTTACAACTCTTATAACATTCAATACATCATTTGTATCAAGCATATGTGTACATATGTTGCCACATTCATTTACAAATACTTATTACTTGAATCCTTGGTATAAGCTCCTCTTTCCCCTTCCTTTTTTTTTTTACAAATCATTTTATTGGGGGCTCATACAACTCCCATCATGATCCATACATACATCAATTGTATGTAGGCCACATTTGCATACTTGTTGCCATCATCATTCTCAAAATATTCTCCCTCCATTTAGGCCCCCAGTACCAGCTCCCCATATTTCCTTTCCCTCCCTCCACCCCTTCTCCCATGAACCCCTAATAATTTACAAATTACTATTACTTTTTCATATCATGAAAGGCCAATGTGTCCTTTCACTCACTTCCCTGTTGTCCATATCCCAGAGAGGAGGCTATGTGTATATCCCTGAAATTGGTTCTCGCTTTCTATTCCACCATCTCTCCACCCTCCTGGTAATCACCACTCCCACTACTGGTCCTGAAGGGATCATCTATCCTAAATTCCCCATGTTTCCAACTCCAATATACTTCCCCTGGTCTAGTTGGATTTGTCTAGTAGAATCAGGATCATGATAGTGGGTGGGAGGAAGCATTTGAGAACTAGAGGAAAGATGCATATTTCATTGTTAGTACATTGTACTTTGATTGGCTCATCTCCTCCCTGCAACCGCTCTGTAAGAGGATGTTGCTTAACCTATTGATGGGCTTTGGGTTCCTAATCTGTACTCACCCTCAAACAGAGGGTATTTTTATATCTGCATTTGTATGTGTTGCCAAAATACTCGTGGACATAGTGGAGTATACAGGGGACAAAGTTCAGAAAATTTCTTAGCCACAACCAAATATGGAGCTGAATACAGTAAATCCTTACTTTGAGGGAATGAGTTGTTGAGGGATTGGGATCATAGCCTTCGGAGACAACTAGGTCAATTGGCATGACAGAGTTTGCAGGAAACAGTATGAAGAGGCTTCCCCAATTAAAAGACAATGGCATTTTTCTGTGAACTTTTTGAAGTCCCTTTATATTCTATGTCCTTTTTTTGGTAAGGGCTGACTTGGGGCCTTAAAAGCTTGCAATTGGCCCTTGAAGATGCCACTATTGCTCTTTCTCTATCTGATACAAAAAGTGGTGAAGAAAATAAAAGACTCAAGGGAGCAATTGGTTCAAAGGACTAATGAACAGTGAGTGCTCGGCTACCCTGAGACTTGGTGAAGAAATGGTGCCTGTTGACCCTTACCAACTCCTTCCATTGGGATCACAAGAGAAGGTCCTAGACAGAGTGGGAGGAAGAGAGGGGAATGTTGAGCAAAATTTAAAAAGCAAAAACAAAAACCTGAGTTACTTGTCTAAGAAAGACTGGTGAAACTTCTGGGACTGACCCCTAGAGACTTCCTTCAAGCCTAGAAATGAGCCACACCTGAGGATCAGCCAACTAATAATAAGCTCTGCCAGTGAGTGGGGTCTAACTCACCACCACCTGGTGCGGAGCTTCCCAGGATGCAATCTTTACCAGAGCAGACGGCCTTGCCTTTGTCCTATGGGACAGCTGGTGGATTCCAACTGCTGACCTTGGGGCTAGCAGTCTAGTGCTTACCTGAGAGTAGACAGGCCTACAAACTTCATAATATGACCAAGGAAGAACACACTTCTCAGTACAATCATCCATAAAAAACAGACGGATAATATTTATGTAAAGAAGGTCTGAGGGCAGGAAGGGTCTGAAAAGAAGGACAATTGGAAATGGGACACAACGAGGAAGTAGAAATAATGCTGTTATTTTGTGGGGATACCAGCCAATGTTACAAAATAACACGTGCATCAATATTGATGGAATTGAATGTCTCTGGGTAGAGGCTTATGGTGGAATGGCAAGCCCTTGGAGGCATTTGTTGGCAACCCTAAAAGAGCTTTGTAATATTGCCAAAGCAGAGGACAGGCCAAGAGGCCTAGGGTCAAAGAGAAGCCTGGACTATGGGCATGACCCTGACTGAACAACTGTATCGCAAACATTTCTCACCTGAATTACAGCCTATTCACATCTCTAATAAATTTCATAATTGTGGGAAATTTTTTTGAAAGAACTAATTTTCTTTGTAAACTTTCACCCAAACCACAATAAAAACTTAAAGAGACAATTAAGCAAATAAGTATCAGGTGCCATATCACTTGAGTTCGCCAAGAGCCAAGATACAAGTTGGAAGGATACTAGGACACTCCCCTTGGGTCAGTGCCCTAAAATCTAGCCTCCTGCACTATGAGAGACAAAACCTCTCCTGATTAAAGGCACCCACTTGTCGTAATTCTGTGGTAGCAGCACTTTCAATCTCTGAAATCAAGCTCTCTGCTCTCAGCCATGAGGCCACAGGTTGGAAAGAACATAAGGTCTGGAATAAGTCCTACATTTAATGACCTACTCGACCACGTCCAATTGATGACCTTTGGGAATTCAATTAACCTCTCTAGATCTCCCTGTGCATAGAATGAGGATAATTTTTGAAAGAGAGGGGGTTAGTTGCAGGGAGGTTGTAAGACATAAATGAGATAATGTCCGTAGAAGGACTTTATCAACTGAAAAAGGCTGTACTAATGTGTGTTATCATTAAGCTTTTAGGAGCTTGGAAATAAAGGACTCTGGAGGCTAGTAGCATTTCGTACAGATTGCAGTATTTGATGTTGGCACTTTGAAGGCTGCATAGAAATAAAGTGCTGTGAAGCATATCATGCCAGCTCTGGCATGCAGCTTACAGATTATTACTCAAACTTCTTGTTCAATTGTAATGATTATTTTAAAACATCAAAGCCAGGCAAGTGTATCAGTTTGGAAGTTGGCATATCTTTATTTAGGTTTATTCTACGGTTGAAAAAATGCATAGGTTCGTCTCTGGGCACATGGCTAGTCAGTGAAATTCCCTACTTAATTAAAGGAGTTGACAGATGGAAATGAATTTCATTTTATTATCGGCCCAACTCACTGCTGGACTCGGAGCAAGGTCACCGGGGCTGTTCACTGGGGGTCTAGTGGAGGGAGATGGTGCTGCAGCTGGACAGAGTGATTGTCCTCTTTTGCCCTCACTGGGGCAGCAGAGATTCGGCTGGGGTTTGGGGTCTTCTTAGCTGTGACTTCTATCTCTAGGCCTCACTGTGTGGCAGGGCTGCAGCTGGAAAGCACCAGTTCTAGGTGTCTGGGTACATGGAAGCTTTGCATTCACGTTGACTGTGTACCCTTCCCTTTCTCCCACGAGGACTTGCCATAAATCTATTCAGGACTGTGAGTTAGGGTAGTTTGGTGGCTTGGGGTCTTGTGGCTTTTCAGGTTGAGGGGAGACAAGTGCTTTCTCAGGGCAGGTCTGAGCCCGGCTCAGACTATACTAGTTGTTATTCTCTGTCCTTCTGAGTTCTAGCACTAATTCCATGGACACCCTGAGGGACTTCACAGGAATTTCCGATGAGGCTACCTATGACATTTCTGACAAGCAGTGGATGTTGCTATAAGGTGCAGCTGAATGGACTCATACTAACCCCACCTGACACACTGCCCCCTAGGGGTCTTCTGCCTCAGCTATGAAAGCAGATCTGCCATGGAGCCACTGAATGGGCTTGAACCACCAACCTTTCAGTAAGTAACAGCCTTAACTATCTGCATTGCCAAGCTTCTTTTATCTACTGAGGGAGCAAAAAAAAAAAAAACCCCATTTAAATAGAAGCTGCTTCACCAAGTTTCATGGATCCTAACCATGGGAGGATGGTTGGAATGGCAATTTCTACAGACAATGCTGTAAGACACTGCTTCTCAACCTGTGGTTCTTGAATCCTTTGGGGGTTGAACGACTCTTTCACAGAGGTCGCCTAATACATCCTGCATATCAGATATTTATATTACAAGTCATAACAGTAGCAAACTTACAGTTATGAAGTAGCAATGAAAATAATTTTATGGTTGGGGGTCACCACAACAGGAGAAACTGCATTAAAGTCATAGCATTAGGAAGGTTGAAAACCACTGCTTTAAGATATTATGTTTCCTGAAGAAGGGTAATGTAATTCATAAAACCTTATAATACTATGTAGCAAAGATGCACCAACTCGTGGGTTCCACTACTTAACTAGCTGAGTGCCTTTAGGTAAGTTCTTGGTGTGTTTGATACTACACCTTTCATCTGCAAATACAGTCAGTCCCAGATTGATAATGAGATCTGGTTTTAAATTTGTCTTTAAATCAAATCCATTGGTAACTGCAAGCTACATGTGGTCTGTTGCTAACTTCAAAAAAGTATTACTCTAAAATTACAAATCGGCTGAGCCCTGAGGGTGCAGTGGTTGTCTGCGGGACTGCAGCCCACAGGGTTGATGGTTCAAATCCAGCAGCATCTCTCCAGGAGGGAGGCTGGGATTCCTATTCCCACCAGGGCAGTGATGCCACACACAAAAATTATAAATCATAGAATTCCATATTATATCAAAATATAAAAATATGATGCTGCTATTTTTTTTGTATCTTCCATCCAGGTCTACACAGTTCTGAGGACAGTGTTTCCACCTCCCTAAGTCTTCCACAAAGAATTCTGCACCCTTTGACTTACACTCCACTAGAATGGCAATTTGGGCTTCTCTGAGAGGCTCAGATGTTGTGGTCCTTGTGTGTGTGTGTGTGTGTGTGTGTGTGTGTGTGTGTGTTGAGCACCAAAAGGAGTCTAGGGGAATGGTCAAAACCACAGAGATTTTGCCCCTGCAGAGGGTAGCAACCTCAGGTTCTCTGACCACTTCTCTTCCAGAATCTATATATTCAAGTTAATTAGTTGCCCTCTGCTTTTGAAGGGTTTTGACAGGTATACAAAGTCATTCTGTCTGCTCCAGATACCTTTTAGTCCCTGGAGATTTTGATACTGTTTAAGAGAGACAGAAGTCTGCATCTAAAGTCAAAATAAATAGGTCTGTTTTTTTCATTAAAAAAAAAACAACAAATAAATACAGAGGATATTTCAGTAAGGTTTTGAGTCATGTTCTTATAAGACAGCCCTTCCTACCCTAGAAGAAGGAGCAGGAGTATGGGCATAAAGGAGGGGGTTGAGTACTTTCCTGGCCTTTTCTTTTCTCCCACGAATTCTAGTTCATCTTAAACCATCTCTCTCATAAGTCCCTGTGATTGTTGTGGGTCCTTTAAGAAATGCTACCAAGATGTCTCCTTTATAATCCCTAAACACAGTCTCCATCACCTTCTGAGCTGACCTCCTGCCTTGAATTAACTGGGCCAGCAGCTCCCCTTAGAAACCAGGGTTTTAATTGAACCCTTTGGGGAAGGCTCCTTAATGAAATAAGGACATGGGTATTACTGATAGAACTTGCCTGCAGCCATCCACTGATGGAAAAGGTAGCCTCAAACCTATTTTTCTTGGAATAAATTCATGCATGTATGACCTGGAACCATAATAGTAATACATTACTAACTTATCGCTGTACATAGTACATCTTTCTAAGCATAAATAAGTAAACATTTTAGATGCTCCAAAATAAAAACAGGAATATTAATATAATGTTTTGAGGTGCAAAATAACACACATTTTTTTACTACAATGTGCATACTTCACAATTCCTATATTAGAGGCTTCATGGAGGTTGCTTGGTAAGCCAATTGTTCATAATTCTGAGACTGTCAGGATGAAAATATTTACACCCCAGAATGATTTTTAAGTTTTAGGCAAAATATGTACACCAACACCTAGAAATGTGACCAGCACACAGAAGAAAGTGCTCATCTCTAACAAGCATTTCCCCTTGTTTTCAAGAAATCAAGGACTTATTTCTCCGTTAAGTCCCATAGCTGGAGAGCTAAGAAAGAAGACAGCTCCAGGACCCAACACTGTCAACTGCTGAGAAGTCAATCTGACTCACGAAGACACCCACGTGCGGGTAGTGGGTGCTACATCGCACTTTCAATGGCGGAATGTTCTAAAGTGGATCTGCGGGTCTTTCCTCCAAGGTACCTCGGAAGGGATGTCATCTTCCTGCCTTGCAGTTGGCACCTGAGCACCATCATCTTTGGTATCACCCAGAGCTCTCTCTTGTCACCCAGAAGGCCTGGTTTGATTCCCGGTCAGTGCACTCCACACACAGTGCAGCTCACCCCCCCGTTAGTTGTGGGGGGCTCGTATGTTGGGTCGGTGTCAGCTAGAGCTCCCAAACTTGGACAGACTGGGAAGGAAGGCTTGGGGATGTATGTCCCCAAATCAGCCACCTTGTGGATCACAACAGTGGGACCCACAGCCCATCATGGTCACGGTGCAGCCCTTGTGTTCTCTTGTACACTGGATGGCTCCATGGGTCAGAAGCTGATGTCATCATGGCAGCTGCCAATCACCAGGACATAGATTGCCCTGGTAGCCCTGGCAGATAAGCACTGGGGCTGCTGATGGAAAGGCTGGTGGTTCAACCCACCAGCCACTCCCTGGGAGGGAGTGGAGGTTATCTGCTCCCAGAAAGAGCCTTGGGAACCTCGTCAAAGATGTCGATGGCAGTGTCTGTGTGTTGGGGTAGGAAAAGCTAGAGAGGAGAGTTTCTTGATTTCATTTAATCCAACATCGTAGGAAGTGTTTCCAAACTACCATTCTTGTAGCTAAAGACATCACTGACCCATGAGATTTTCCCATTGAGAAGCAGTACCATTTCCCTGTGACTTGGGGGGCGGGGGAGTGAGGCGAATCCAGACACCCCTTTTCTGAATCTGGCAGCAGATGGATGCGACAAGGGCTCTAGGGAGCTGAGACACCCCCCCCCACAGCCCCCAAAGTCAGGCCATGTTCCGGACGCTTCATTTTATAGAACAATATTCGCAAGGCTCTGCCTTTCTGGAGGTAGTAAATCTTCCTTCTTCTTTCTGCAGAAGTAATTGCCGTACACGCATAAAAGCGAGCGTAGAGAAAGCTTCATCCCGTTTGCCTGCTCCCTTTCCACCACGTAAGCATTCCTGCAGCCCTCACTGTGCTGCCCAGATGGTGCACAACAACAAAGAAATCAACAACTCATCACTGTGTGCCTCGTGGTGCCAAGACCCACAGAAGGGTTATGTTTCACAATGGAAAGGTAAGTATCACGAACAAGGCAGAAGCCGGGGTAATAAAAGCTCCTTTTATTTCATATTCTCTTTCACAGTGGTGGGTTTTATTCTGAATCACACGAGACACTTGGAGGGTATAAAAAGCAACTATTTCCTGCCTGAAAATGTGGTATTCTGAGTTCTTTTTGTTCGGTTGCATGGAGCCGGCCTAGGTAAGAGGGGGCTCTCCTCCATGGGAGGGCGGTGGTGGCGTGGAGAAAGAGGCCATTGTATGGGCTGCTTCCAGGAACAGCAGCCCTGTGGGGGCTCCCAGACTCCCTAGGATTCAAGGCCTTTTCCCACCAGCAGGTGATGACGGGACTGGACCTCTAGAGAGGGCAGTCGGGTGGGTTTGAGGCAGAGGACTAAGAGGTTACTTGTGCAGAATTGTTTTCTCTCACTCTGATGACTTGTGTATGACAATAAGGCCATGCCACCTTTCCATGTATGACCTCTGTGCTCGGCATTAATTCAATTGAATGCAATTTTTGATACTGCCATGCCAGGACTCCAGCCATTCAAAATGTTTCTTACTCAGTGTGTTTCAACCTTTCTGGGATTCTGAGGTTCTGGAAAAAAAAAAAAAACCAAAAACATGAGTATTCTCTTTCTGTCTGTCTGTCTGTCTCTCTCTCTCTCTCTCTCTCTCTCTCACACACACACACACACACACACACACCATATACGCTGTACAGTTTTTATTCAACCTTAGGGATTTTTTTACTCTCTGAGGCAGTGGTTCTCAATCTGGGCTCATGACTTCTTTGGGAGTTGAGTGACCCTTTCACAGGGGTCACTCAATTCATAACAGTAGTAAAACCATAGTTATGAAGTTGCAATGAAATAATTTTATAGCTGGGGGTCACCACACGAGGAACTGTGTGAAGGGTTCCAGCATGAAGAAGCTTGAGGACCACAGTTCTAAGGTCTGCCTATCCAGGAACTCTGGTGGAGCAAAGGCTGAGCAGCTCAGCTGCTAAGTGAAAGGTCAGCAGTCTGAACTGTTAGCTGCTCCAGTAGAGAAAGAGGCACAGTCTTTGCTCATAAAGATGACAGTCTTGCAAACTCTTGGAACAGTCCTGCTCTACGGTGTCTTTCCGAGCGGGAGTATTCACTCTTGGAAGGCCATGCCTCCTTGCCTCCATCTCTCGATTTTCCACCACCATCACCTCCAGGCCAAAGAGAGACTCAGTCATAGTCCAAATCAACAAGGGACTTACTATTAAATGGCATCACTTAATTCATTAACAACCGCCACTACAACAAAATTCTCCCCACTCAATAAAGAGTGTTGAATTGGACCTCACCCCTAAAAGGAGCCTCGGTGCTTAGTGGTTGCAAGCTGGGCTGCTAACTACAAGGTCAGCAGTGTGAAACCACCAGCTGCTCTAAGGGAGAAAATGCAGGTTTGGAAACCCACAGAGGATGCTCGACCCCATCCTAACAGGTCACTCATCCTATTCTAACAGTGTGATAGAGGGTTTCTTGTCTTTTCAGACGAAAGCCCATTAGGAAGGAAGCCTTGAATCCAATGCCCATGCTACTCGTGGGAAAATCCCTCACAAAACCAGACCTAGCCATGCTGCTCCCTGGCCCAGAGGACCACCCTCTGGAGCTCCCAGACCTGTCCAGAGTGTTCTTCAAAGCACCATAGCCACAGGCCCCTTATCTGGCCTCTGCTGCTCTGCCCCTGGAGACGTCTTTAGATGTTCCTAGGGAGTCATTTGATCTGGTCCTAAAAACAGGTGCCTTTTCTGTCGCCTGTGATGCCGAGGTTAAGCAGTAAAGAACTTGAACTCACCAGCACCTCTTCAAGGAGAAAATGTCCACAAAGATCACAACCTGGGAAACCTGACAGACTGTTCTACTTTGACGGGAGGGTCTACCCGAAGGCTCACTTGATAACCTGCTGACTCTCATGTGTGTATTTGTCCATGGCTTAGACGGCGACTTAGTCATTAGTTTTCCCACGCAGAGCCTCCAGATTGAACATTTTGGTGGGTTGCTGCCTACACCCATACCTAGTACCGAGGGAAGCTCTCTAGCTGCTCATTCCCCTCGTCGTCATGGGCAGCTTGCTTGGATGGGAAAAGCCCCCACCCGCTCATGGTGTGCTGCTTTGTAAACTGGAGCTTGTGTAGTGCTTGGGATTGAGAGACGCCGAGGGATCATAGCTGACTCCGGGTCATCTCGTCAACTTTTGTAATAAAGCTTCTCATTCGACCACTTCAGTGTGGACCTGATTGACTTGGAAACCCAGATACCACACTACTTGCAGGGTCACTGTGAGGCAGAATCGACTGGCTGGCCAATTGGACTGGATTTGCTTTTTATTTCTTGTCAGATGCAAAATACTTTGTAGACACTTTAGTCACTGGCCGCAGAGATAAGAGTTGCCGACAAGTGTCATTTTCAGAAGTCAAAGCGCTCTTTTGGGACTTGGGGAGTGGGGAGATGCAAGAGGAACAGAATGGGAAATGTAAGATTTGGATTGAAAACCCAGTTTCCAATCCCTGCATTATGAGTTACGAGTGGGGGAGTCCTGGCCCTGGCATGTAACCTCTCTTAGCCTTTTATACACCCTCATCTGAAAATGAAGATAATAGCATTTACTTCACCTAGCTGTTTTGAGACCTAGATGAGATGATGGCTAAAAAGTGCCTTATAATAAGCTATAAAGTACAGTGCAAGAGAAGGCTCCGATGAGCCCTCTGGCTTCTGGTCGCAAACTAGCCAAGATTTGCATAGTCTGCCTGAGAACAGTGTCTATGGGAGGTCGTCTGGAGCTTGCACATCCCAACCTCAGAAAGCCCTTCCTTCCGTCAATGGCAGTGCCTACGCCCCCATGTTGATTCCAATGACCTGGATTCTTTGGGCTAGATCAGCTCAAGGCCTCCCTCCAGACCAAGGAGTCCTGAACTTATACAGCAATTACCCTTCTCCGCTAAGCTCTCTGACCCCCACAACCCATCACAAGGTGGTTAACAGCCAGCAAGAATCGAATAAGCCTGGGGCTGGGAAGAGCAGGGCTACAGGATCCTGTTGCCATAGCAACTCTTGCAGGTGTTCCTGAAAGCAATGACAAGGCCAAGGGGTTGGTTTTGCTTTTCTCTCCCTTTCAGCAAGTCGAAAAGTGAGAAAGGTCACCGGGTGAGAGAGGTCAGCAGACACAAAGGCTCTCGCCTGGGGTTGCACAGCTAGTAAATTGCAGCCCTGTCCCCATCTGCTCCACGAACTTCACCAGGCTGCCACTCCGGAAACGACAGAACTCGCAGAATTGTCTCTGCTGCATAAACCTCACGTGTGTTCTTCCTGGACTTTTCGATGCCTTGTTCCTCAAAGCTTGTTAACCCTCGCTATTGACACACCAACTGATGGCTGCTATGTCATCAACTCTGATGCATGTCCATTGGGATTTCAATGACTTCTTGGTTGGAAGTTGATTGTCAGGCTTCTCTTCTGAGGCATGTGTGGGCCTGAGCTCAAACCTCCCACCTTTATATGAGCATTGGGCAGTGTTAACTGACACCTTCTCCCTGCTTAAACATTAGTTTAATCTAAAGGGATCTAAATCAAAGTGTCAGCAGGTACTCCAAGACCTCAACTCCTCTATGCTTCTGGAAACAGGTCACTCCATGGCCACTCATGACCCACTCTGCATCCATCACAGTATGTCTCGGGATTTACCCATGGGCATGGAGTGTGTGAGTTACATAAACTGATGACAAGTGGAGACTACTAAGAGTGAAGGGGTTGAGGTTAGTCTGTCAATCAGGTCACAGTTTGATGACCTCATTTTGGAGGGCTTGGGATATAAATAGCTCCCTGGAGACCAGATACACTCTCTGCTACATCTTCCTGCTGACAAGACACATGATGCTATGCTGACGAAGCCTGGACCCTGAAGCTGGAGGAGCCACATGGAGACCCACACCAGTGCTGAGATGCTTACATCACCACTGCATCCACAGAACTTTCTACTCACTGGCCTGTGGTCTTTCTGCCCTCTGCATCATTACATTTCTGCCCTCTGTTGTGTGAAGATGAATTTACAGACTGATATCAGACATATAGGCTAATATCAGACTTATGGACTTGATCTGGACTGGGTTGGGATGTTTTCTTAATATACAATTATTCCTTATATAAAACCCTTTCTTATACACATCGGAGGGTCTATGAATTTGTTTCTCTAGTCAACCCAGACTAACACAATAGGGAAGGCACTCTTTCCTCTTAGTGGTGAGGCATTACAGTACTACCCCAGGGTTATATAGGTGGCTCTAGGTTCCCTCTGGAGAAGGGACATGTGTGGGCACAGAAAGTGAAACCAGCCTGCATAGAAAGGCTGAGGACCTAGCGAATGGAAGAGGAATTTGGGGGAGTGCCTGAATCCCTGGATCCTCCCCGTTCCATTGTTCCACATGATCCTCTGGACACTGTAGCCCCACTTCTCTTAGACCATGGGGACTGTCACTTCAGGGGATGGTAGTGGTCAGTGTGATGTGTCGATGCGGCTAGGACCGCGGGTGGCCTGGGGGTTACGAGTTGGGTGGCTAACCACAAGGCTCACAGTTTGAAACCACCAGCTTCGCCAAGGGACAAAGGTGGAACTCGTCAAGAGTAAGAGTGTTGCAAATGCACAGAGCATCATTCTGCCCTGTGCTACAGTTGCCAGATGAATTGGCATCCACTTGATGGCAGTGAGTTTGGATTTGGGTTTGGTCCACTTAGCTAGGATATGATGCTCAGGAATTTTGGCAGCTATGGGGTCGAAAGTTCTTCATTATAATATTAATATGACATAGTGTATGATTGATATAATTAACATACTGTAATGAATATAACGTAATATGACATAGAATAATATAATGTAATATAAACCTTTCCACTGTGTGATCATCAGGCCATCAGTCCAAAGAGGCGTGTCCTTGGGTGGAGCATCTGCTTTCGGACTATAACTGGATGTTCCCGCAAATCTGGCTCCTCTCTCCAGCTAGCACTCAGAAACCACCTCACCGGACTTTTACTCCTGAGATGCAAGCAGAGGTTCCCGGCCTCCCTCCCTCCGAGGTTTGGATGTGGTAGTGAAGACTGTGCCATTGCCATTAATATTTTTAAGCATTTTGCTTGCCGGTTTGAGATGTGTCAGCCATCACGATTGCAGCAGCCATTTCCCTAAAATAACCCTCTCTGTATAGAGATGTATAAAGACATGTCACTGCTCTTGGCCCTGTAGAACAAAGATTCTCCCACCGTGGTCTGTTGGCCGCCTGTGGGTTTGCAGAATTGAATGTGGAGGGTGTGAAACACTTAGCAACAAGTAAAAGGTTTCTAAGCACAGAATGACCACAATTTGGTTCAAAACCAAACGCCTAATGAGTCTGAGATGTTTCTAGCAGCACTTGCCCATGTTGCGTCATGCGACTTCATGCAGTCTTCATTCTAAAAACACAATCTGCACACATTATTTTTTTTTAAAAAAAGATCATTTTATTGGGGGCTCTTATAGCTCTTATAACAATCCATACATCAACTGCATCAAGCATAAGTGTACACGTGTTGCTAACACTATTTTCTAAATATTTATTTTTTTATTTGAGCACTTGGTATGAGCTCCTCTTTTTCCCCCTCCTTTCCTCCCCCCACCCACGTGAACCCTTGATAAATTATAAATTATTATTATTTTTACATTTTACACTGACCACTGTCTCTCTTCCCCCATGGTTTCTGCTGTTCATCCCTTGGGGTGAGGGTGGGGGTGGTAGTTATGTGTCAATTATTGTGATCAATTCATGCTTCCTCCCTCCCTCTCCCCACCTTCCATACCTCAATCCATACATCAGTTGTATCAAGCATATTTGTACACACGTTGCTATCAGTTTTCTGCCCTTACAGAAATAGATCGTGGAAAATGACTTTTATTCTTTTCCTATTGTCATTGCTCAGTATCTATCAAATTAGTATATCTTTGATTTATATGATGCTCTAGTCTCAATATATATTTTTGATATTTACTGCTTTTTTTAACTGAGGTTTTCCTGTGCTTTCCTTTGCTATTGCTGTTGGTTTTGTTGTTGTTGTTGTTTTGTTTTGTTTTCCTGCAGATGAAACCCAAGAGAGGTCCATCGATAGAGGCAGTGGTTCTTGGGGGTTGGGCACAAGATGGTGGGGAGAGATGGGCGCTAAGAGCAATGAGTACCAGAAAGGGGAAAATATTCTAAAACCGAGTCTGGGGATGCCTGCAAACTCTTAATATGATTGAATTGTA
>PVJH01010017.1:0-75866 GCA_004026705.1 Nesogale talazaci
CTGAGGAAGTGATTCTCAACCTGTGGTTCATGAACCCTTTGGGGGTTGAATGACCCATTCATAGGGGTCACCTAAGACCATCAGAAAATGCATCTTTCTGGTGGTCTTAGTAACTGCTCCTCTATCCTCTATCATGCTGCACCATGCTTCAAGACAAAATTCTATTTCTTTGTCATTAGAAATAAATATCTCACAATTTATAAGTACATATTGTTTTTGTGATTAATCACTGTGCTTTAATTATGTTCAATTTGTAATGGTGGAAAAGCATCTCGCATATGAGATATTTGCATTAGGATTCATGACTAGCAAAATGACAGTAATAAAGTAGCAATGAAAATAACTTTCTGGTTGGAGTTCACCCTAACATGAGGAACTATATTAAAGATCATGGCATTAGGAAGGTTGAAGACCCCTGCACTAAAGAGATAAATAGCTCTCTGGAGGCAGGACACACACTCACTCCCTGCAAAACAATCCGGTTGACAAGACACATGGAGCTACACTAAAGCCCCGGAGCTGAAAGAGCCACATGGAGACCCTTGCCAATACTGAGACACTTCCACTGCCCCTGGATCCGCCAGACTTTCCACTCACTGGCTTGTGATCTTCCTGCATTCAGCATCATTGCATGTGTTGCATGCATCTCAAGAGAGATTTACAGGTTGGTATTGGACATATAGGCTAATATCAGACTTATGGACTTGTTTTTTCAATATTCATTTGCTCATGGATAGAGAGCTATTTCTTATACACGTATGAACATCAATGTATTTGTTTCTCTAGTTTCTCCAGACTGACACAGAGCTTTCCTTTTAAATGAGAATTTTCAAGTGCTCAGGGAAATTCAGTCCTTATGTTTCAAATTCATTTACAGTTAAATCATCAGAAGTCCTTTTGCAATCACAGCTTGGCAGTCAGGAGACCTTGGAGGTTTTGTTGTTCAGGCCTCTTGACACTGAGTCAAGTGGGGCTGTGCTGTCTGGTGCTAAGAGCTCCCAGTAGGAGCAGTCATACAACCAGAAGGTAGTGTTGGGATTTGGACCGTTACATCGCTGCCTTGTTCAGAGAGTGCCCGCTGGTCAAAAATGAACTATTTCTATAACCATTGCAGAAAGCAAGGTGGTGCTACTTGAAGCAATTGGGAATGGAAATGACAAAGATCCAGCAATATCCTTGCTGGATGTATACCTTAAAGAAGTAATAGACTAACACACCCAGAAGTATGCTCTCTTGTGTCCATCACACCATTGTCTACAACAGCAAGAAGTTGGAAACAGCCCCAAAGCCCCTCAGTAGATAATGGATAAAGAATCATGAGTATACACACACACATACATCACTCCAAACAATGATGAAACCACAAAACACCTCATCATGGGGATGGACCTGGAAAATATAATGCCAAATGAAGTTAGTCAATCAGAGAGGCACAATATTGTGTGAGATCAGAACTTTGAGTGTAAGCACCAAGACAAAGTCTGGAATGCCAAAGAAAATGGACTTTGGAGGCTCTCAAGGGAGGGAGGGCACAGGGAGGGAGATGTAGGAATGGACTAGAAGGTTGGTAGATATAGACTTGGAATTCCATACAGGGAAAAGAGATGGGGCGGTTGGGGATTGGTGGTGGGAGGAAGACGGAGCTTGCTACTCCCCCGAAGTGCGATAGACCTGGAAGCCCACAAGGGCAGTTCAACTCGGTCCTGCAGGGCCTCCATGAGTTGGAATTGACTTGATGGCAGTGAGTGAGAGATTGGTGAATGGTTTGAACTGTTCAATTCATAGTTGATAGTCGGACATGTAAACTTCACAGTTAATTCATAGTTTTATAAAGGAGAAAAATAAATAAAATGAACTCTCAACTCATTCTTCAATTTTTCCATCTGTAAACTTGGATATTAAACCTACAAGTCTGAATTCATTTGTGTTCATTTCCAATAAACACCTTTGTCTTCCCATGAAGGAGTGGATGTCAATTCGGACTCATAGTGCCCCATGTGCAGAGTAGAGTGACCCACAGGGGCTTCCAGGTGCCTCCTGTTAGCACCAGTTTTTGGTGAGCATTTGAGCCCTCAATCATTTGCCCACCCAGTCATCCTTTAAAGCAGGCGTAAGACTAGTACTCATTTCCCAGTGGTTGGGAAGCGTATGAAAGTTATGTAGGGAAAGGCTCAAACAGTTCTAGCTAACGCAGCCTCAGTGGCCTCCAAAACACTGAGTTCCATTGCGAATTTGCAATTCTGTCCTATGCTTTCCTTTGAGATATGTTTTTTGACCTCTCTTTCCATTCCCAGCCTATTGCTGAGCAGAGAAATGTCATAGAACCCTCACTGACCTTGTGGGTTTCATCAGTGGTGGTGGTGGGATTCACTTGCAGAGGTGGCTACCAGCTCAGTCAGCCTGGACCAGTTCCCATTTTACCCCATTATCTTTTTACACCAAGAAGAAATGCATCGACAACAATACATCTCTGAAAATTGGCATCTATGGGTAGCCTGAACTCAGGTTGTTCTCATGAGACACTTGTGTTTCAGGATCAGGAATAAAACAAGGGTCTCTGGGCATGGAGAAAGTCTTCAGCCATTGACTTTGGAAAACTCACCCATGAAAGTCAGGTGCCTTAGCAGACCAAGGAAAACCATGCAAGGTGGAAAGAAAGGTCTTGGGTGAAAACAATGAGGATGTCCTGTTACATCTTCCTTCTTGCTAATGATTGTAGTTGTTGATTCACTAGCTACCTATTGTATACAGTTATTTTCTAGTGAACCTGAGGGATCCCTGAGGAATGAAGGTCAACTCTGGAGGCTGGACACAGGGGGAACTGGAGAAGGAAAGACTTTCAAGCTGAGTTTCAGAGCATGAGTAAGAGTTTTCTTGCCAGAGAAGGAAGGGGCATTCATTGCATAAAGTATATGCAACAACATGGTTTGTTTTTGTTTTTCAAAAGATTCTATTGATAGCAGTTGTTGTGGGGAATATACACAGAAGCACATAGACCAAGTCAACCATTCATATCAGCAGCAGCCAGGGGAAGCCGACAGGAAATGGGGGAGCAGACACAAGCAAGGACAAGGAAGAAGACATGTCCCGGAATTGATTGTTGTGATGGCGGCACGACTCCTAGGAATGGGATTGGATGACTGACTTGCACAAGAGGTGAATTGTACCTGGGTGGAATTGTTCAGAAGAAACCAACTGATTTTCAGAAATGCAGGGAACAATCCCATCGCCGTTCAATCTCCCTCTTCCACAAATTTTTTGAAGGCTCCCCATACGGTGTGCTCAATATAGTGACCGTGAATGCAATTAGATGGTGGAACCCTCCCTAGCACTTCTCCCGGATGATACCTCCCCCATGAACATCTACTCACTGTCCCCCAAATTTCCTGTCTCTTCTTTTAAGGGGCAGCTGTCAGCTTGAGCCTCACAGGGAGCTGGAGTGAGATGCAGCAGCTGAAGGAGATGTGAAGGCTGCACAGCCTGCAAGGTCTTCTGGCAGTGGGGAGAGAGCCTTCGGTGGGGTGGAGTCACTCTTCCTGTAGCAAGTTCCAGGAGACTTGAACCTGACCTTTTCACTCGGATCCAGTACCCTTGTGCTTTCTGCTTTCCTCCCTCCCCCCACAGGGATGCCAAACACAGCTCATCTGAGGAAACATGTCTGTCCAGGAACCTTGCCAGCCAAACAATAAACAAAAACAAGGCAGAGCCCAAACGGTGGGGCTTCCGTAGTCACAGGCTGGAGGGAAGATGGCTGCTAGGACACGAACCCGTCTCTGACCAGGCTGGGCGTGACCTCTCTGAAAGAACAGTGGTGCTGGGGCGCAGCCTCCTTGGAGACCAGCCCCAGAGCCCTGCTTGCCATTTCCAGAGGGAAAGGAATCTCAGAGCAAATATTTGTCACGAAAAGAAAATCTTGGCCAGCCTAAGACATCACAGATAATTAAGAGATATGATTTATCATTGATGATGTTCTCAGGCCTGGCCAGCAGATGAGTAAGTGTTTTTCAGCCTGCTTGGTCGTAAACTCAGCGACGCTGCTGGGGCAGGATCTGCTCACATGTCAGGGGCCTCGCTCTGTCGTCACTGGGCACCAGCAGGCAAAGGCCCTTGGGTCTTCTCAGTAACAGCTGTCTGGGCAGAGAGCCCTCCCCTCCCCTGCCAGGGAGAAGGTGGCGTGGTAGAATGAACACGATGCTGGCTTTGAAGCAGCACAGCCCTAGGGGGAATTCCTACATCAGTGACAGCTCTGGAGCCCTGCTGGCGTCGTAGGTTATGTGGTGAGCCATTAACAACAGGGCCTGTAGTTCAAAACCACCAGCTGCTCCTTGGGCTTTCTGGTCTTGTAAAGAGTTTTACAGTCCAAGAAAACCACAGGGGTCAGTTTTACTCTGTCCCATGGGGTCGCCGTGAGTCAGAATCAACTGGATAGCACTGAGTTTGAATTTTTGATTTGGAGGCAACTCGGGGCCACTGACCTCCCTTCTTGGTACCGTGGTTTCCTCTTGTGTAGAGTTCACACAAAGATTCTCAACTGGGGCAACTTTCTTCCCAGGGGACCCTTGGCAATATCCGGAGACATTTTTGGTTGTCACAACAGGGCAGGGGCATGAAGGGGGAACAACTGGCATCTGGAGCTGGGGGTGGAGTGGGATGTGTGACTGCTAAGCAAACTATAGAACACAGGACAGAGCTGGCTCCCAATGTCTACAGTGCAGTGGTTGGGAAGCCCACAGCTGAATCAAAACAATGGCGATCTCAGAATGGTTGAGAAAATTCAGTGAGATCATGTATCTGAGTGGGCCCTGGTGAAATGGAAGTTTACAAAGTGGTTGCTGTAGTCATTTCTCTCAAGAAAGCTAGAAAGCTCTTTAGACTGGAGTCACTGTGAAGGGGAGGGGCCAGCTGGGCAGAGAGGGAAGCTCACCAAGGTCTATCCTCTCTAAAGATTTCCTTCCTCTCCATTCCCTTTCCCTTTCCTTCCTTCTTGAAGTATCTTCCAATGCCCACTATGGACTATTCTTATTATTTGACAAACTTAGCGTGCATAGTCCCAAACAGAACAAAGAGGGACCAGTCTTTACAGAGCTATCATTTTAGTGAGTTCCCCATAAGATACTAAGTGAATTCATACATCAGAGGTAGGAGTCCCGGTGGCATAGTGGTCATACCTAGGACTGGGAGATGAAAGGTCAGCAGTTCGAAACCACCAGTCTTTCCGGGGAGAAAGGCAGGACTTTCTATTCCCGTGAACAGTTCTGAGTGTCAGGAACTCATAGGGCAGTTCTACCTTGTTCTATAGTCATTATGAGTCGGCATCGATTCCATAGCAGTGAGTTTGGTTTTGAGTTCACATGTCAATTTTTTAAAAAGTTTTTAAAAATCTACTAAGAAAAATAAAGCAGGGGAAGTGTCTGAGAGAAGGTGAATGACTAGTGCAAGTTTAGGTTCAATTGACTCTGATCTATGATGACCCCAGCTGTGTCACGGTCTACCTGTGTCTCACAGGATGTTCAACGACTGAGTCTTTGGAAGAAGGTTCATAGGCCTTGCTTCCACGACACGGCTCTGCAGACTTGAATCCCACACACATCTGAGAGGTGAATCTCTGAGAGCACTCACCATTCACACCCAAGGATCCCAAGGGCATTCTGGACAGCACCTAGGGGTGCCAGTTTTGCACAGCCCTGTGTGGAACCTGGTGGGGAGAGCTGTCAGCCCTCATTGATGACATCTATCCTCTCCCCAGCTCACTCGTGCGGTTTTCCTTAGAGCTTCCTTCTGCATTTTCTCTCTGGTTTGTTCTGGATCGGAAGGTAGATCATGATCTACTCCCAGTCTTCGATTCATGCCCAGCAGGTAAGGGCTGGCCTTCCTGATCAAGTGGCACTGGAGTGGAGAGCTGGAGGCAGCAGGCATGAATGAGTCCAGTAGCCTCAGCATCCAGGCCTGGCCTCAGACCTCCTCCTTTGGTTCAAAGGGCAGCTGACAGCTTCTCTGGTGACCCAGCTGCTGTTGGCCGCGAATGGGCAGTCCGGTGTCAGCTTCTAGGAGAGGGCCTGTGTAGGGAGGCCAGAGGATTAGCTCTTCTTGCTGGCCACCAGGGTGTTTGCAGAGCGAAGGGTGAGGGTTTCTAGTTGATTATGGTCCATGTGCTCAGGTCCTGGCTTGACGAGAGCCTGGCTGGGTGCCCAGGGGGTGAGCTGTTGGCTCTTGATCAGGGGGATGGGGCTATTTGTACTCCACCCCCAGGCACTGGCAGCAGCTCAGGGCTGCCTGCCACAGCAGAGGCCAGGCTGGCTTCCAACCTTGGGAGGAGTGTGTCTGTGAGCAGGGCCTTTGCTATGGCTTGGGGTGGGGGTGGGGGCATGGAACGAGAGCAAAAACATTAAAAAGATAGAAAGAAGAAGTCATCACCTTCATAATACCTTCTTCACACGATCCCAGATCTTTGTCCCTCCAGGCTCCCTTTCATGCCTGGGGCATGCAAAGGGGGTGGATGTGACAGTAAATGGAATCAGCATGCCGAGGCATTCACTGGACCTAGGCAATGCCAGGGCAGACAGAGAGAGAGATAGAGAAAGAGAGAGAGAGAGAGAGAGAGAGAGAGAGAGAGAGAGCGCACTTGGGCGCCATCAAAGATCTATCCATCTTATCACCATTTAACAGGTCTTGGCTGAGTGTCTCCTACCGGGTCAGGACCGGACTCAACAGTGGCATCCTCTCAAGCTAATACGAGCAGAAGGGATCTTGTGTGTCTTGATTACAGTGGGCCCGGGGGGCTAGCGGGGAGCTTTATGGGAAGTGAATTAGCTAGCCAGCGGCCATTGTGCCAGTTCTGACTTAGGTGGCACCATGTGTGTCAAAGTAGAACTGGGTTCCCCAGCATTTTTATTAGGAGATGACTTAAAAATATATATGTGTATATATGTGTGTGTGTGTATGTATATATTGAAAACAATTTTATTGACATATCTTTTACAGGTCAGATAATTCACTGGTTAGTAACTGACTTTTTGAAAGCAGATGACCAGGCGTTTCTTACAAGATCCTTCTGGGTGGACATGAACTTTCAATCTTGGGGTTGGTAGCCCTAGCTTGTTTACAATCTACCCCATCCAGGAACTCCCGTGGTGGCACAAAAACCACTCCTGGAATGCATGGAGGTAAGGCGCACACTCTAGGGAGCATGGGGAGAAAGGAGAGATGGCAAGAATCCATTGTGGTCAGCAGGGCAGGGCAGTGATGACTGTGAGCCCAGTGAGAGATGGGGAAATTGGCCTGATGGGGAGGGGGGCAAGATGGGCACAGGTGGAGATTGATCGGGAGCCAGCAAGCTGTGAGGGTGACCCCTTTCAAAGCCATGGCACCAGAGGCTGAGGCCAGAGTTTTAGGGTGGCGCCTTCCCTGAATGCCAGGATGCGAAGACAATGGGGAGCCATGGAAGGTTTTGGAGCAGGGAGCAAGTGAACATGCGAGGACTGTTCCTGGCTTGGTGCCTTTGCTCATAATGTTCTCCTTGCTTATCGAACCCGCCCATCTCTGCTCTGCCAATTCATGGATTCATGAAGTCTCTGGCTTGGAAGGAATCTTAAAGGTCACCTAGTCCACCCTCAGCAAATCCTCTGTCCAATTGTTTCTTTGTTGTCCCCTTGAGGCGGTCAGATTGGCTGGCCCTCGGCGGCGTCTTTGGACGAACTGCTCTGCCACCCCAGGGCTGTGTTGTAGGACTGAGATCACAAAACAGTGACCCACGAGCCTTAGCTGTCTTTCAGACACACGTTGTTTCGCCTGCCAACTATTTAACCATCTTGGAAAAAAAAACACCCATCTCCAGCATGTACAAGTCACTTTTTATATTCGTGGCTTAACTTGAAGTGAGAAGTTCTGACCATGTAGAGTCCACCTGCTCAATTGTCCAGAATTGGCCAGAGCCGAGGAGCAGGCCGCCCTCAGCCGGGTGCATCCTCTGCAGTCTCTGTTCACTTGACCTCCTCTGTCTTCCTCATGCGTGTGATCTGTCTGGTACCAAGGGACTTCAGAGCTTAATGACTAGACTAGGTATTGGCATCAGTCGGACAGGGGGCATGGCTGTGGACTGTCACTCACTGTCTGGGGCCTCGGTTTTCTTACCCCCCAAATGGGCATCATAATACCCTACCCCCTCCCCGCAGGTGTTGTGAAGAGTGAGTTTTAGGTATGTAAAGTGCCTGTCCGAATAGTCAGTACACTGGTGACGAGCTGCACATGCCGACTCTACTTGTCATGATTACTTATCCCTTTCCTCCTTAGACCTGGCTTACAGAGACCCCTCTCCCTCGGAGGCCCTCTTCCTGACCTCAGGGGTGGGGAGTTGGTGCCTCCCATTTTGTATGGCCCTGCACCATCAAAATGCTTTTGTGTTGACTCAGGGGTGATGGTGGACCTGTACCCCGGCCCCTCCCCATGCCCAATCTATTGTGCCCTTCCTTTTTGTTTTGTTTTGTTTTTTGAGCATCACTGCCCTCTGCTGGTGGGAGTAGGAGGCCCAGCCTTTGCTCCTGTGGAGCTGCTGCTGGAATTGAACCTCCATCCCAGTGGGCCTTAGTCCCGCGCACAACCACTACGCCTCCGGGGCTCAGCCCCGTGCCCTTCCTTTTTATCTTCCTCCTGCAAATCCTCTCTGATTTGTTACCTTGATCAGCATTCAAGGCCTTCGGGGTCAGTGATTCAGGTTCAGTCGCCCTCACCATTCCTAACGCAGAGCTGGGCAAGCAGCCTGATGGGCAGCTCTGGAAGTCGAAGGCTTGTCAGCTCTTCTGAGAGGCAGGGACTCATGGGAAGGGAGGAGGGTCCTGGCACCAACCCCAGAGCTGACATTTCCTAACATGGAGGTCTCCGACTGAGTACGTAGCCTTGCTGAGCCTTGGTTTACCTGCATGGAAAGTGAGGCTCAGAAGACTTGGCATGGCAGGGCTAGCCTGCTAATCCAGTGTCATAAAGCGCGCCCATGCCAGCTGGTACTTAGCAAACACTCAGGTGCTGTCCATGCCACCTGCTTCCCCATCACACTGCGTGAAGCCCACGGGCAGCACGGCTGCTCTGTCAGTGCTGGTGCTCCTGGTAGGGGCTGAAGGCGGGCCTTCCACCCCAAATCCCTGGCAATCCGAATCTGCATTTTCACTGGATCCCCAGAGGAGTCTGACCGACCAACAGGTGATTCTTCTTCCTTCCGAAGGAGCCACGGGCAGATGTGTGCATTGACTCTCCTTGGGCTCATTTGGGGTGGAAATCTGAATTCTCAACAGGGACTTGAAGTGAAATGAACCAGCTTTGGAAGACCTGGCTGAAGCATCCGGGAGGGCGCAGTGCTCCAGCACCTGGCTGCTCACCAGCAGTTCACACTCTTTATGCACAGCAGAGATGATCTGCTTCCTGGGAAGCCCATAGGAGCCCTATGGGCTGGAATCGGCTGGACAGCAAACAACTCTGGTCAATTACAACAATCTTGTCTCAGAAGCCTCCAGTGGTGATCCAGCACCTTCCCCCACCTGCACTATGGGACTAACCCCGGCCAGGGCACAAAGAGGGGCTTTGGGGTGAGTAGAAGGCCCCAGCACTCTTCCTTACAGAGGAGAGAGGTAGCAGAGGCCGAGGCTGGTGGGAAAGCCTCTGGCCTCCTGTTCTGGAGATGAATGAAGCTTCTTCTTCGGAACCCTGGACAAGGTCCAAAGTCAGCGCCACCTTCCCTGGAGGCCACTGAGCCGGGAAAGGGAGTGTGCCTGGGCCTTCGGTCCATCTCTACCTGGCAGGGCTCCCCTGCTCTGAGTTCAGAACTGGGCTGGGGACCCCAGTGCCAGCTGCCGGGAAATGCCCCAAGCAGACTCCCGTGGACTGTGAGGAAGTCCCTGGACAAAATACAGGTTTTCCGGCAAGTGTTTTACATTTTCAGTTTTGCTCTTTGATAGGGAACCATGTTGTTGGATTGTTTTTGGCAGTCCTTCCTTTCCCAGAATGTGCTCTGAGCGTGTGGCAGAGAGCCCCGTGGGGGCTGGGACTGGGGCTTGGCCTGAGACCCAGGGGCTTGCGTGAAGCCAGAACAGGGGCCCTCAAACTATGGCCCATGGGCCACATGTGGCCCACTGAGGACATTTATTTTGCCAGCCGGGTGTTTTTGCCACGCTGCTTGGCCTACTTAGCAGCCAACTCATCCTGGGCCTATAGTGAATTTGTTCATAATTTTTTTTTAAACTATAGTCTGGCCCTCCAATAGTCTGAGTGATAGTGAACTGGCCTCCTGTTTAAAAAGTTTGAGGCCCCCTGTGCCAGAACATGGACTCAGTTTGCTGTTCTGAACTGAGTGTGAGGCAGGTGTCCGTCAAACAGAACACAGCGGTGCAGCCCTGTGGTGTGTGCTGGCCCTGTACCAACCCTGTGCCCATGGGTGGACACTGCTTGTTCCTTTCCTTTTCCACAACCACATGGTGCACCCATTTTAGAGAAGGCAGTTCAGCGGTCACCACAGGACGAGATTTGGTAGGCCGATTGGGTCTGACTCCCAAACCTGCATGCACAGTTTCTGCGCTATCGGTTGGTGAGGGTCATCCATTCTGAGGCCAACAAAGCAATTGTTTTCACCTTTGAGGGTCAAAGAAGTAAAGGGATATTCCTAAGTGATGCAAGGGAATTTTGGATAGAACAGGGATGGCAATTATTCTGACTCCTCTTCACCTGGTACGACTGCAGTGGGCAAGGCAGATGGAACTGGGTTGGAGTCCATGCAGAATGACCTCCTTTCCTCTCATTGTCTGCAGCCGACACCCACACTCCAGCCTCTCTTAGAAGGGAGTCCTCCCGTGGAGTTTCCACTGGTGGCAGGCTTTTAAGGTAAAGCACGCATTACAGCAAGCTGACTTCCTGTGGTCTTAAGTCTGCCCTCCTTCATCCACCAGGGATTCTCCAGAAAGCCCTCCTTCTCTGGGGCAGGGCCCATTGAGTCTGATTTATCTTCTGATCCTGCTCTGAGCTCAGCCTAACCCCGATCATGTACTTTGTACATATTTAGAGAGCACATAAACGAGTGAATGGATCATCAAGTCAGTGTATATTTGGAAGGACGGAGTATAGGGGAAACCTCATGGTCACTTTGAACTTGTTCTTTCTAAGAAACTTAAATGGCCAGTGCTTACTCGGGACATGGGCCATTTCTAGGTCAGTAAGAAAGCAGAGATGAGGGAGAAGGAGGAGGGAGTGAGGTGGCGAGCGTGATGGCCGAGTGGCCACGGGCACTCTGCGCTCTGTTTTTCATGAGTGCTGAGAGAAGGACAAGATTCTGTGCCTTTCAGAGATCTTTGGCCAAGTTCAGGAAAAGTAAATACAGGAGAAGCTAAAAATATTGGAAAACACAGTTATCTCCAGTATCACTTTTATTGAGTCTGCTGTTTTTTCCATTGGGAATTCTCTTCCTCCTTCTTCCTGGTAGAATGCTATTAGCTAAAGAGCAGAAGAGAAGTGTGTGCGGGCGTAGACGGAGAATGTACTGCGTTCTAGTCCAAGGGGGCCATATTTGGTAGGGCGTGGTGTACAAAAACACATGATGTGTTTGTGGATTTCTATCACTTAGTTCAGGCCGTATAACAAATAGCCCCAAATTGAGGTACTTAGGACAACATGTTATTCTTAAGAAAAAAATCATTTTTTTTTTAAAGCAGAATTTGAGTTGGCCAAGTGATCCAAGGCAGCTCCTCGGTAGTATATTTTCGGATTTTTGCTTGATTGACATCTACTTATGTTCTGTTGGTCAAAGTCAGTGGCCCTGCCACCTGAAATTCAAGGGCCTAGTGAAGTCATCTCTGCCTCTCAATGGGAGGACCAGCAAGCCAGATGGTGAACATGGGAAGAGTTAGTGAGTAGGGTATCCAGTGAACTTGGTGAACAGAGAGCAGAGGGTGCAGAAGGTGACTGAAGAGGCGGAGCCAAATCCTCACGACCTCCAAATTCCAGGTGGAAAGGCTTTCACTTTATCCTGTGAGTGTCAGGGATCCGTGAAGGGGTTCAAGGAGGGGAGCAAGTGAAGAGTCAGCTTGGCATTTTAGGAGACTCCTTCTGGTGACCCTGTGAAAGCTGGATGGGAAGCAGGGGAGACTCACAGCCTAGAACCCAGTAAATTCCACTGAGCTCAAGGTCAGGAAGCAAAATCCTGAACTAAGACTGTGTTATTGAGTTCTTTAAGGAAAGGGCTCTGCCTTCCTTGTGTTTTGCCCAGTGTCTAGCACCTCATGGAGAATGATCAGAGGAGCGTCGGACAGAGAGCAAAGTGTCGACTGTAGATGACAGCAGAATTACTCTGGCTTTGCAGCTAGTAAGCAGTCGATGGGGAGAAGGACGCAGCAGGCAGGAGCTGCTCAAAGATGTGCTTATTTCAATGGTTAGGCTGAAGTCTGTATGCAGGGTCATAAGTCAACCACGAACCCTCTTCCCCTCTTCAGTCACTTCTGCCATGTCAATAAGACCCTCTGAGACAGCCCTATCACCCACTAGGGTCTTAGCTTCCAGACACCAGGAAATGCCAATAACGTGCGCTGAAGACAAACACAGAATAAAAGGAGACCAACACAGACCCTGGACAAGCATTCCTACAACAAGATAAGGCTGGGTGTGCTGGAGTGGCTTCTTTTCCTTACTGGGAAAATTTTCATCAAGCACTACCTCTAAGTCATGCTCATGCTGTCTGTACCCCCCACCCCCCAGACTGTGAGTACACCTATTGAGATCATCTGCTTAATGTCCCGGTGACATAGGCACCATCAAGTGCTATTATGCCCATTTTGCAGATGATGATGGTGGTGGTAGTGGTTGTCAGGGGGAGTCTCAGAGGCTAGAACAGAGCCTAGAAGTCTGAACTCTGCCCTCAAGGTCATGGCTCTTCTCCAAGTTAAGCGCCAGCACAGGCTTCTCAAGTCTACCCAGCCTGGGCATGAACCAGGGTTTCCTCTCCAACCGTCAGCTTAGTGTAGTGAGCCGAAAAGCCAATGTTCCCATTAATGAAAAGACTCTCCCCTAAAAGGGCTTTGTATGAGATCAAAGGATGTATAACTGGCACAGGACTACAAGCTTTGCGTGCGGTGTTTTTCTGTCATGTACTATAATTAGTGCATAGGTTGACCATTATACCTAATCTGCATATTAGTGACCCAATGTACAAGTCATCCGCTAATGCCATTAATTGCATATTACAGAGGCTGCTTAATGAACATGACCTAGGTTTTTAATGGATGTAGTTATTATAATTGAATTCAATTATATTCCTGTTATGCATACGAAGCCAATAGAATAGCTGTCAACGACAGGGGCCAGGCAGAAGGAAACAGGTGTTTGCCATGAGGGCAACATGTGAGCTTAAGGAGGAAAGGGAGAGGCAGAGGGCCAGGGATGACTTGCTTTGCTGGGTGCTTTGCGGAACCTGGATGGAGGTGCATAAAGCCAGGTAAATAACAGGCCGTGTGTGCACAACGACAGGATCTTCTACTGCCCCGTGCTGTGAGTTGGGGACTGTGGGTGTGGGCCTGGAGCCCAAAGCCAGTCACGCCCATGCAGTAACCGGACACTTTCCTCCCGGCTGACCCAAAGCCAGAGGGGGGTTGCATCACTTCCTCTGGCCCAGCGGGGACCACGTGACTCAAGCATCTGCCCTTGCCAGGGATGCAGTGGACCCAGCGGGTGATGTTGGCACAGGAGGCCCTGTGCTCGCCGTTGCTTCTTTTCTGCAACCCTTGTGTCTGGGGCGGAAGAGACAAACCCACTGCTCCCGAGTGCTTCCATAAACTGGGCATGCGCACCCTCCCGAAGGGGTGACTGACCCCTGTAGGCCGAGATCCGGTGAAGGAAGAGGTAACAGAGTTCTGGACACTTCCCTTCCCAGGGGGAAGAAAGAGAAAGGTGTCTCAGGACAAGGACTTGCTATGTGTTAGGCGTGGCTGGTCTTTGTAAGGAAAGAGGCAGGGTTGGTCTGAAGTGGTTGAAATGGGCACTAAAGCTCCAAGAGGTTTGGGAACCTGCCCCAGGTCAGACACTGCTCCCTACACCCCCACAGCAAGCTGGAGTTGGGGCTGAGCTTTGGATCCAGATTCAATTCCTCTAGATCAACTCCGTGCAACTTGGTCAAGGTCCTAGTTTTGAAGGTCACTCTGGAAGAAATCTGGGCTAGGATGAGGTTGGGTGGAAACACTTGCAGTGGACAGCAGGTGAGTGAATAGGAAAGGGGGAAAAGTGGATGGGGTTTTACCATCACAGACAGGGAACCTGATTTATTTATTTATTTTTTTAGTAAGCTTCTTGCAAAGTAGAGATTTGCATGTCTCCTTTCCTACCTCTCTTTCCACACTCTGACCGCCAATTCACTAATGTTAGGCTGGCCAGGAATACACTTTCTATTTAGAAAGCCAGTGCAGCTCGCTTTGGGCCTGGGCCTGGGGACTGACTCACTTTTGCTGGGATGACACATTCACTGCGCATGTTTCACAGTTTTCAGAAACACCAGATTTATTTCTGTCAATACCCAGAGGCCCACATCGCCGTCCACCTAAGGCCACACACTGAGGCGTTGCTATTTTTTTTCCTTGGGGCCTAAATGGATGGGAAGACTTCCCATGCCTGAAACATCACCCTCGTTTGTAAGGAGAGAGAGTCTGGCCAAGAATTGCAATGTTTTTAACCAGGGCCTGGCCGGCTTTCAATAGCTCTGTGCCAAGACTCTACCAGCCAGAGGGGTGGCTACGAGTGAGAAGGATGTTTGGGGCTTGAAATGAAGCAAAAACAATGAAGGAGAAAAGCAGATGACAGAGAGGGAGGTGAGGAGAGGATGAAGGTTGATTAGATTTGGGCCAGAGGGAGATGGAGGAAGGGAGGGAGCTTAAGAAAAGACAAGCAGAGAGGGCCATAATGAAGAAAGAATTAGTTGAGAACATGAGAGGGATTAGGTCCATCAACGAATCAAGTATTATGTGCGTGCCAAGCATTGTTCTTGGTATGGCTACAGCTCACCTCATTTAATTCTCGAAACACTTTCTGCCGAAGCATCGGTAATCCCCACCCTTGTTAATGAGGAAATAGAGAATTTGAATTCCATGCCCTCGGTCATACTGTTTGTTGAGTTTGGAGAGAAGATTTGAACCCCCGTCTCTCAGACTCTGTTGGCAAGCAGAGTGCATGATGGGAGGCCTTCTAACCTGGTTGGCCTGTCAGAGTCGCCTCTAAGGGGGTTGTTTACACACTTAGACATTAAGTGCTTAAGACTTGAAGGGTTTGCCACATGCATGAGGCTTCGGATTCAGAGCTATCTGGAAACTTTCTCCAGAATAAACAAAAACAACCACTTCAGCTATTTGCCAACAAATCCCTGTCCAAAAAGAAAAGGAAAGGAAAAGGGATAGTGATGCTATTTTTCCCCCTCCACAGTAAAGGTTACAACAACATTTTCTTTGAGCTGATGTGAGAGCATCCAGCAGACATTGCCCCGGTAACCAGCTCCATGTGTCTGGGCGGAAAGTACCCTGCAGTGACTCAGCGTTAGCTGAGGTGATTCACTTGTCACTCTTCTCGGGGACTTTGGTCTGGCAGCTACAGCGTATTTTTTCATCCACTTCTGGCCCAGGTCCTCCCAGGAGGGCACAGAAGCCTTAAGAATGCGCCCCTTCTTTTCTCTTCTCAAGGTGAGGACCATGGGTGGGTATGAGAAGCTCTGCCCAAAGTCCTGTCAGGCCATCCCTGAAGTTTTGGCTCCTAGCATCCCTGGCAGCTGAGGAGTCAGGGGTCAGAGACAGCATCCATGACTTGAAATAAATAGAAACTCCCTTAGCCAGGACCCAGGAAATGTTTGGCATTTTCCTCTCTGGTTGTTTCATTCTCCCTCATAATATTCCAGGAAAACAGGTGTCAATCTTCCGTTCTGGGTCAAACAGCCCCTCAGAAGGAAAGAGGCCCCGTGGATCACACCATCACAGAGCTGGTAAGGGGTTTGTCACTCCCCCACCCCCCAAAAAGAAACCGCCAAAAAACACCAACAAAATACACAATTCTTTCTTTGCCAGAAAAGCCCAAGACACCAATTCATTACCATCAAATTAACTTCCGTAGGAGAATGGATCCTGTGGCTTTCAAAGGCTGTACATCTTGATGGGAGCAGAAAGTCTTATGTTTCCCCCGTGGAGTCACTAGTGGGCTCCAGCTGCTGACCTGCTGTTGACAGCCTGTTCTGTAACCCGCTGTGCCACCGGGGTGCCTTCCGTGCCAGCTTATTCTCACTTCATTCTACTTTGTGCATCTTTGAAAAATAAAATACAGAAAGGGAAGCACACGGAGCTTGATAAATTTTCATAAGCTGACTAGAGTCTTTAAGCCAACATTCAAATCAAAGAACAGGGAATTAACTGTAGTAACTAGTTTCTAAAATAATTGTCATCAGTTTTTCCCTTTCATGTTTCCTATCTTCCATTTCCCCCTTTCCTTGAATCTGATCTGGCCTTAGCACCTTTCTTAACCAATGGAATGAAGTAGAAATTACACTAGGGTTAGATCAGATTCTTCCAGCTTCTCTCTGAGTCTCTTGTAACCATCTCTCTAGGAATTCTCAATGGGCATGTGAGAAGTCCAACTACCTTGGGCTGCCATATTGGAGAGGCCTAGGATAACTATTTTAGTGACTCTAGTCGACTGGTGATTCTTGTCAAAGCACTGGTTGTGTGAACCATGAAATCATGACTTATAATAAAAATAGTCATTGTCATTTTATAAACCATGAAATCATGAATTATAATAAAAACCATCCTTGTTTTAAGTCCCAAGTTTCCCAGTTTGGGGACAATTTATTCAGTAGCAATAAGTAATGAGCCATCATCAATCACTGCGGAAGCTTCCTCCTGACACTGTCCACTCACTGCAGTCTCCATTTAAAAACCATGATCTTTATTTCCAACACCATAGAGCGGTACTATCTTGATATTTTCTACAACAGAATCCTATAATAGGTCCTCTTTTGTGTTTAGCTTCTTTGGATCAACATAATGTTCATGACATTTTCCCATGATGTCACATGCAGCTATAGATCATTCATTGTCATCATTGTCTTTCAACGTGGGAATGCATTTGTTCACATATTTTACAACTGTTAGACATCTGATGATTTTCAGCCTTTGGCCACTATGTGCTCTTATATGGGATAGATTCCCGGGCAAGGAATCGCTAGGAAAAGAAGGTAGTAGCAGCTTTTGTAGCTTTCCAAATGAGTGCACCAATTTATATGCTTATCAGAGGTGTTCGAAGGATGCCCCACACTCCCTTTAGCCCTTGTGATTTTCCTTTTTCTTTGTGCTTGAGAATCCGGGACCTTTGGCCAGCATTCAAAAATTAGCAGGATTCATCCACCTGTCAACCTCGTGTCTGAGACACGCTGGTCAAATGCAGAAAAACGGCATTTCCTTGTCCTGGGTGGACTCCCTCTGCGGAAGAGAAGTAAGCATGCTAACTTTGGCTTCCACTGCCTCCCTCCACTGATGCCTTTCTGTCAGTCCAGCTCCCTGAGGTTGTGGTGGAGGAAGTGACTTTCCCTCATTCTTGGGCCCTGAGTCATCTCCGGGCCATGGGGTGGTTGGAAGAAGGTAAGGCAGAACATGGAGATTGAGTTTGTTTTATGGCAATAAGAGAATTGGGCCATAAAAACCAGCTCAGGGGATTTGAAAATTCACCCTACCAGACCCTCCATGACTCACAAGTTTAAGCTTCCTAATTGATATGACAAGGCATCCGGGCACCCTGAACTTGACATTATAAGGCTAGGGCGGGGTGGGGAAGTGAAGGGAGTGGAGTGTGGCTGATTTGAACAGATGGATTGAGCTTTTGGCAGCTGGAAAAAGCACTGCCTGCCTGCTGTTACACTACCTCAAACCCACTGGAATCACAGATTTTGAGAAATGTCAGAAATTTGATGTCAATGAAATTCACCAACCTAGAAGGAATGAACAGAGTTTGATGAGACAGCATCCTCTCCTCCATTTCTGCAATGTCCTTGGAGCCGGCTCCTGAGGCTGACCAAGAACCCGCCTGCTCAACTGGGCTCAGCTTTAAGAGGAATGAAGCGAAGAAGCACAGTGTGACTTTGCAGAGAAGGTCACCAGTGATAGAATGAAATGCCTATTGAGTCCCCAGCCTCTTTCATGATAGACCACAATTCTCTTTGAAAGCGATGCAGTGTGATATAATTGAAAGCAGAATGAAGGTGTTATCTCTGCTCCTGTGACCTCTTTTAACCCATTCAGTCCCCAAACACAGAGTGTTCTTATTGATCTAGACTGAGCATCCCCCAGCATGAGACTCACAATAATGGTCTTATAATATTTGGAAGATATTTATATAAATAACATCAGTAAACCCCTTTAAAAATAACTTGTATCCTAATGGTTAGAAAGATAATATTTCTGAATAACTGACCAATTTTGTTGTCCTCATTGCTATAGAAATAATGAGCACACACCCCTCCCCTCACATTAATTTCTGATATGTGGTTTATGATGGCAAAATAAAATTCCAAAAAGAGCCAACCTTGGCTGCTTTAGTGCACACCTTGCTGTCTGGGACTTCTGATAATTCCACAGTGCAGTCCTGGATGTGCTACTCTCCCTGTATATTATAAATGCCAGAGCAGAACAGACCTGTGAGGTCATCCCACTTTGACACTGACAAAGAGAGAGCCAGCTCTCCTCACTCCTGAGACAGTTGAGGGCATCCTTAGGAGATTCATGTTTTAGGCAACAATCACAGACGCTAGTGCCTCTCACTCTCTATAGAAAACGTGTTTGTCACCTGTCACTCATGTTAGGGTTAAACCCTGGGTAAGCTCAGGTTTATCTACTTACTGTCTATTTTTTCTTTACATTTTTTGAGGTGTGACCAACTGACTTGTTTTGACTAGTGATATGTGAGCAGAAGTGACAGGTGTCATTTCCAACTGGAACCCTTAAAAAATACTCTGTTATTGACTCTTTATTTATGCACACATCTATGCTACCATCTGTATCGCTAGCTATATAGTTCTAAAAAATAAATTTTACTTATTTAGTTTTATTCCCCTCCCCTTTTCCTTTTCCTCCCCACACCCATGCCATTCCCACTGGATCCCAAATTACCATCATGATCTACTTCTTTTGATGTGAAAACCATTTTTAAAATTTGTGCTCCATTTATAATAGTGGTATCATATATTATTTGTCATCATGGGATAGATGAACTTTGCTCAGCATAGTATCTTTCAAATTAGTCCTTGTCATGAAGTGTTTAACATTTTCATGGTTATCCTTCAGAGATGTATAATATTCCACCATATAAGAGAGAGTTATCCCCCCAACTGGATATTTTCAAAGCTATGTATTTAAATTCCACCCCCCAAACCCTCCAGCCTTATCACCTTGAAAGTATTCTTCATTACACTTAATATGCTTGACAAATCTATGATTCTATTCATGGAAACACTTTTCAAACTCATCTGTTTGGATGGCTGACGGCACCTCCCCTCCCCCCTATTTTTCACCTCTTCTGGGTCTTCAAATCACTGTCCTTTCATGTCCATCTGCATTCATGGAAACAAAAAGAAGTCACACAGGGCAAAATCAAGTGAGTAAGGTGCATGGAACAAGAGAGGCATGCTGTTTTTTTTTGCCCCAAACTGGCACACTGAGATGGTTGCATGAGCAGGTGCACTCTCAGTGGCAAAACCTGTCTCCGGTCTGCTGTTACACTACCTCAAACCCACTGGAATCACAGATTTTGAGAAATGTCAGAAACTTGATGTCAATGAAATTCACCAACCTAGAAGGAATGAACAGAGTTTGATGAGACAGCATCCTCTCCTCCATTTCTGCAATGTCCTTGGAGCCGGCTCCTGAGGCTGACCAAGAACCCGCCTGCTCAACTGGGCTCAGCTTTAAGAGGAATGAAGCGAAGAAGCACAGTGTGACTTTGCAGAGAAGGTCAATATAAAAATAAAGCCTTTTTGTCACACACTGTTATGCAGTCTTTTCAGAACCTCCAACTGAAAAGCTTGTTAAGAGTCTGACTTAGTGGAATGGACTCCAAATGCACCAGCCCCCTCACATTAAAAAATAAAATTAAAGGAGCATCGTCTTGATCTTTGATTTCACTTGACAAGCTTTTCTTAGGTGAGGTGATGATGGCATCTTCCACTGGCTTGACTGATGTTTGCTTTCAGATTATAAGAATAGCACCATGTCTCGTCACCAGTAATGACCTTGAGAAAAAAAGTCAGAATTGCTTTGGAGCTGTTCTATCAAAGCAAGGTAGGTTTCAGCTCTAGGCTCATTTTCCTAGTCAGTCAGAACCCCAGGCACAAATTTCACAGCGACATTTCTCATTTCCAAATCTTCCATTAAAATTTCCTAAGCTGAGATCCAAGATAGTCCAGATAACTTTCCAACTCTTCAAGGGTCTGTCATCAATTTTCAAGCACAAACACACAAATTTTATTGACACTTTCATTCATTTGGGAAGTTGATGGATGTCCAGAATGAGATTTGTCATTAATCCACATTTCATCTTTTTTGAAATAAGAAAATCACTGGTATACTTGAGTTTTTTTCCCATAACTCTGTCCTGTCCTTGTAAGCTGTGTTCAATATTAAAACAGTTTCTGTGGCATTTTTTTCCCAAGCAGGAAATAAAATTTCACAGCTGTAATCTGTTCTCTTAAATTGGCCATCACAAAAAATGAGGTTTAAGCAAAACTGCTTTCATGAAAAATTCACTGTGACAGTAAAGAATTTTCCCAGGTGATGCCACTGGGTGCACTACCTCAGAGTGAGTTGCTCCATGCTCACCTGGAAGGAAAAATGTGAACCACAAAAACTCCACTCAGCAGATCCTTTACCTGTTTTTTTTTGTTTTGTTTTGATGGTAGAGGAGTACCAAAGTCTTTTTCATCCATTCCTTCTCAGGTGGGCATTTTGTTTGTTTCCTTCTTTTTACAATTGTGATAGCATGGTGATAAACAAAAGGGAGGGTGTATTTATTTTGCGTCTTATTTCTGTAGCACGTATAACCCAGTAGAGATATTGCTGGGTCATATGATATATATTGTCTTCCTTCTTGGGAGAGGTATTAAGCACAGATAAATATTCATGTGTCAGGCATGTTTTCTCTCTGGCAGGCATTATGTGAAGCAGTGGGCATGATTATGAACAAAGCATGCTGCTGGTCCTTGGTGAGCTCACAGTCTTGTTGGGAAGCTGAGAATATGAATCGGTGGTTTTAGCAGAATATGAGAAATGACATAAACAGGTAGCATGGAGAGCAACCATCAAGGATAGCTTCCTAGAGGACAGGTGGTGAGGCAACTTGAAGCACAGAGAAGATTTCTTTGGGAAGCTACAGAAAGAAGAGGACAAGAATTCCAGCCCAACCCATAACCACTACATCACACCACCTGGGCTTCTTTGTACTATCTAGAGACCTTAATCTTGCCTTAGACTGACCCAGACATCTGGCCACCCCATGTGTGCAGGATAGAACTACTCAGTAGAATGTCCAAGGCTGTGATCCTTCACAAGTCAATCTCTGGGAGTGTCTCCTGAGGCCCTTTTGGTGGGCTTCAATGGCCAACCTGTCAGTTAGTCATTAAATATATACCTGTTTGTGCCACTCAAGGGCTCTGCAATTCCGAAAAGACTTAGTGAACCTGCAGAAAAAGGATGGGATAGAGAGAAGACAAATGGATGGACAAATCCCAGCTGTGTGCCCCAGGACACGTCACATCAAACCACAAAGCCCTAGTTTCCCCGACAGAGTGGGAAAGATAACGTCTTCTTCATTGGGGATGAAAGATAACCAATGACTAGCACCGTGTGTCATATGGAGACGTTTTGCCAAACAAAGCAAATTACCTTCTCCACTAAACGTGCTGTTGCTCCCTTCAGGGGAGGCCCCAGGAGGTGTCAGGCTCTCTCAAGTGCTGCTATACCTGGAACTCATTTAGTATCTTCAGGGCACAGGGGTCAGAGTCCTCACAGTAGGGCAAGCTTGCTGCTAGTCCGGCTGGAGGTAGTGGTAAGTGGCTCAGAGCCAGCGTCCTCAGCAACTCTGGGAGCTGCAGGGAAGAGGTGACTTTGATGTGAAGCCAAAGGAAGACATGCTGTAATTATCTAAATTACTCAAGGACCCCAGAGATTTCAGAGAACTTTAGGCAGTTTGCATAATTTAAAAACTCTGCCTATCACTTGCTTCCTTTGTCACATGAGCTAGATTTTTGGTTTCCCTGCTCCACTGCTCCATGTCTGAGTGCCTGAGCACATGCTTGAATCTGACCACAAGGTCAGCAGTTTGAAACCACCAGTTACTTGGCAAGAGAAAGACTCCCCTTGGAATGAGGCAAGGGGCAGTTCTGCCTTGCCCTACAGGGTCACTACGGGTCAGAATGGACTTGAGGACAGTGAGCAAGGTGGTGCAAACAGTTTGCCCCAGGCTCCTGATGGCAAGAACCCACTTGGTGGCCTCTGGCAAGAATGGCCTGGTGGTCAACTTCTGTAAAGATCACAACTAGGCAAACCCTTTAGACAACTTCCCTCCCATGCCACACTGTGGCGTGTCCATCGGTCAGGATCACCATCACAGCGATGAGTTTGGCTCATCCAAATGGAGAGCAATCCCCTATAAGCTTCCATATGCCTTCTGTTTCATAAGAAAAGTAAAGCTCCCTCTTTGTGGGTGGGCTCTGGTTTTCCCTGACAATGTAGTCATTTCTCATGCTTGGATTCTTGCAGGGGATTCTGTCTTTGCAGATCTTTCTAGCTAAAGGATTATGGGGACAGAAATGGTACCTCCTTATTTCTAATCCTAGCCTTTAACCCACAGAAGTTACAATTGGCTATTGGAACAGGCTTCCCCAAAATAACAGGAGGAGGGACATAAAGAATTCAAATAGGGAAGTGGTTCAACCCGGAGGAGGGTGGGGGGGTGGGGAGCAGGGATTCTAAGAGCGGGCAGAAGTCTCAGGAAGGACTGGGAAGGACTCTGGAGGGAGGCCGGAGTGTGGCAGAGGCGGGCCAGTGTGCAGGACTAGCAAGTCAAAGGTAGATGTGTCTGCTGGGGCCACGGTAGCAAAGAGAGGATGAAAGGGCAGGAGCCAGGGCCGGAGCCCCAGGAGCGGGAAGTCAGTGAAGAGTGGTGGCTGGTGGGTGTTTTTGGTTCTGCTTTCAGAAGCACAACAGTGGTTTGGCTGCAACATTCAAAGACCTTAAAATATGGAAGCAGGCTTTGGGGAAGAGGACCACCAAGAATAGCAGTAGTGAATACGGGAAGTCCTGAGCCGCGGACTAGAGAACCAGAGTGGCTCAGGGCCTTCAGTGGAGTCATGGTTTCTTTCCGGAGCCCCTCAGTCTGCAAGAAGAGGACATTTCGTTCTGAATGGCGCCAGGCCTGCTAGGGTCAGCCAGCTGGTTCTCTCTCTAGTCCACCCAGATTTCCATTCCAGAACTGCCCACATCAGCTTAATAGACTTCACAAGCCTTACCAGGCCATCAAAGAAAAGTTGCTGTGCCTGACATTGATTGCATAGTCATTCGATATGATTTATTGACCCCTACTATGTGCCAAGCCCTGGACTTGGGGTAGACTGACATGCATAGTGTTTTGGAGATAGCAGTGGCCTCAGGAAATGGTGATAGCATGGGTTGTGGTCAGGGGTTAAAAAAACATGGATATGCATAGAGGTGTGGAGCCAGAGAAGGCAGAGGCATAGTCTACTTGTGTGGTCATCTTCCAAGTCTGTTTGCAAAGATGAGTCCATGACTTGACCAAGAAGAAAATAAAGGACATGTCAGACAGGGGATAGAAGGATTGGGGAAGCCCCAGAAAGAGGCTGAGATGAAGTCAGGCGATGAGTGTGTGGCATGTCTGTCGTGCTGGAGGACATGTATTCTATCACATGGTGATTGGGAATGACGGCTCTTTATCATCGAAAGACTTCAATTGTGAGGTGCACATCTTTCCAAGTAGTTTTTTTCTGCTTTCCAAGGCTCTGCAGTTCCCTTCTGGATAGTTCAGGATGTTCTTGCATGGATAGATCATGGATCTCATCTAATGTCAATGAGCTGAAGGGCTGTGGTTGAAGGGCTGTGGTAAAGTCTTTCTGCCTACCTGATTTCCTAAGTATAGGATTGATGTAAGGGTTTTTCCCTAAAAATGACTTGTATTGATACAGAGAGGGAGCAATTATTAAAAACAAGAGTAAGAAGAACAAAATCATGTTCTCAATGATGAAAAAAAGGACTTTCACAAATTTGTTTGACTTGGATATAAAAGGTGGTCATTTACCCACTACAGGGTTATGAGAATGTGTGCATGTGTGTGTATTGCAGGGAGGGGGCAGGGAAGCATTGTGGTCCCCAGTGAGGAAACAGGCTTCCAGTGTGGACTTTAGCAGGGTGACCTATCACATTGGACAACCTGGGCCATTGTTATGGGCTGAATGAAAAGGGGCTGATGGAGCAGAGGCATGCCCAGGCGCTCAACAACATTGATGCAATCTGTCTCAGTTGAGATGAAAGCTGAGGGATTCCTAGAATCTTTCCTTCCAAACCTGTTTCATGTTTAGGAAATTCAAGGCCCAGAGAGGAGGTGGGACCCAGCCTCTGGACCTGCCAATTGAATTGATAAACTTTTGAAAAGGGGATCATGGACTTGAAAATATCAAATCTCCTACAATACAAATACCAATGGTTTGCTGGGAAGATGTTTGGCTTTGCTAATACTCAAAGAAATGCTCATTGGACACTGGAGTGCTGCTTGAAAAAGAGAAGCAAGGTACTCAGAAGGGGGAGAGTCTGGGAGACTGAGATGGATGATCCCACTCATCCTCACCCCTTGCGAGTTGACTGGTATTACAGGGTTTGTTTTTGTAGTACACCGAGTCTGTTATGAGTCAGAATGGAATCTGTGGCACCTGACAACTCCTGCCACCATTCTGAAGGACATTTGGGCAATGTGTTTCACCAGGTATCAAGAGTTTGAAAAAAAATGCACTTGTAACTTTTGGCTCAGGAGTCGAAATTTCGGGAAGTTATAAATATATTGCGTGCAATGTAGCCCCAACATTACTCATTTTATGGGATATAAGAGACGTGCTCAAATAACATATAGGTGATTATTTCCACAGTATGTCATAGAATTGGATACACAAACACAATTTTAAAAATCTGGATTCATCTCTCTGATTTGTTTCCAACACCTCTTAAGTATCATTTGTCCTGAAAAGAACATGGGTTTTGGTGGCACGGGTTTAGATTAAGAGTTTCTATTCTGCCTTTTCTTAGGTGTGTGACTTCTCAAGCCACTTCTCATCTCTGAGCCTAAAGCTTCACGTGTCCAAGGAGGTCAGACACCAACATGAAGCAGAGGTGTGCGGTGATATTTCCTGAGATTGTAGGCAAGGAAGCACCCTGTAGATGTTGCATACCACTCAGAGCTCATGATGCTGACGTGTCTCTCTCAATAGAATAGAAACCACCACCAGAGTCCCACTCCCTTGCAGTATATTCAATTTTTTTGGAGAGTACACCCTCTATCCTTAGGCCAGTGGTGGAACAAACTTCCTGGCTCCTTGATCCTTTTAACCTTTTTGGAAAAAGCTTTTGGATATAAGATTGTCTAGTCCAGTGGTCTGCAAACTGCAGCTCTTTCAGTGTGAGCATGAGGCTCTGAAGTAACATTGAAAACATTTGAAGGTTATTATTTTAGATCCTGGTGTTTTCATTTATTTGGAAAAAACATATTTAAGGCTCTTGAGTGATTTTAAAGGTGTTAGGAGGGACAGGATTGACTCTTCAGTCTCAAGAGTTTGCTTACCCCTGGTATAGTCTATCTTCCTCCTTTGCCTTAGCTCAGCTGAAAACTGTTCAGCATTAAAGCAACACATGAGCCTCCCAATGACCATCATCTGTGGGTGTGCATGAGATGAATGGTCAGGAATTGAAGTTGGGTCTCCAGCCATGGCAGATGAGAATTTTACAGCGGAGGTAATAATTACTAAATCTAAACACCTTTGTCCATTAAATCCTGGTCCCAAGGATTGTTCCTGGTGTTCAGAGCAGTGTATCAAGTGTTAGGGTATTGCAGAAGGCACACTTACATCCATATGCTAACACTTCCTTAACATAAAATCTAAATGATGAAAAGGGGAATGTAATGTGATCTCTTTTTGTATCAAGAGATTTTTCCTCTTAAGTCTGTGATTCCTAAAATCATCTTCCTGAGAAGTCCTGTCCTGCTTTTTGTTTCACCCTTTGAGAAAGATTGATGCAGTCTTACCCGCCTGCCACCTCATGATGCTTTTCATAGATGTGAGATCTGTGGCCCAAATAAGAGAACACACTTGTTCAAAAGCCCATGGTCAATCATTGTGGAGTGAGGATATGCCTCCCAACCCAGCGCTCCTTCTCTCCAGCACCACAGTGGATCATAGATGAAGTTTGGATTTGGGAGATAAAGAAGACTTGGGGGGAGGGGGGAATCTGAATTTTTTGTCTCAAAGAAATTATAGCTGCTGCTTTCGCATTTGTGCTGCCATATCTTGAAAAAGGACAAACAAATTCCACCATATAACCTTTGAAGAACATAAATCATGAATTATTGGCTTTTTCTAAAACAGTCTGTCTTGAAGCGAGGGGGTTTAACATGTAACGGAGAGCAGCAAAGGTACACAGCTTCCAGGGAGTCTCACAGTCAGAGTGTGTGTGTGTTTGTGCGTGTGTGTGTTTTCTAATTAAATATAGTCACTATTGATGTCTTTGTATAGGCTTTGGTATTTGTGCATTTCTCTAATTTTGCAAAGTGTTTTCACACATATTGGCCCAACCACATGAAGGAGATGTTATTAGTCTTCTTATGTGGAGTGGAGGAGACAGAGACTCGCCCACAGTGGATTGACTAGGGTTATAAGGTTAGCAAGGGATAAAATGAAGACCGGGACTTCAGACTCTTGATCCCTAAATTAGTTTCCCTTCCATGTGGTCTGCTCTCCCCTGTAATGTCCGTTTCTGTCACTACATGCATGTATTGTGAACCACCACACTTGTACCACATGCAGCAGTGGAGGATTTATGAGCTGAATAATTCAGACCCCTGGGTGAGAAATCCCCCAAACAGGATTTAACTGAGGGCAGGAGGAGTTGGAATCAAGGAGACTGCGAGGGAGCCCAGATCCTCCATACAAGACTACCCAAAGATTCCTCTTTTCAAAGCACAGTAACAGTTTGTGCCCCAAGGACAGGAGTGTCTTCTCTCAGACTAAGTTCTGTCTCTGCTTTATTCTCCAAGATGTGTCGTTCTTTTCTAATGCGTTTAAGAGTCAGTTGTCATTGTTAGCTGTCATGGAGTCGGTAATGACACAGAGCAATACCAGGTACAACAGAGGGAAACACTGTGGGGCCTGCATCACTCCCAGAATTGCTCCTGTGCTGGAGCCCATGATGGGCCCCATGAGTTCATCTCCTAGAGGCTTTCTTCACCTTCACTGCTCCTCCACTCGACTGAACATGATGTCCTTCTCAAAGGACTGGTCTCTCCTGACAACATGTCTCAATGTGTAAGGCCAGGTTGTGCCTCTAAGGAACACTCTTTGTATTTCTTCTAAGACAGATCTGTGCGTGGTACTTTGAAGAGTCTTCCCCAGTGCCACAATTCAAATGCACTAATTCTTCTGTCTTCTTTATTCAATATCCAATTTCCACACACACACACACACACACACACACATTAGGCAATTGAAAATACCATGGTTTGGATTAGGTGTACTGTAGTCCTTAAGGTAGGATTCCTTCTTTTCAAAACTCTAAATATGGCACGTCCTGGGCAGTAGATTTACCTGCTACAACTCATCTTTTTATCTCTTGATCGCTGGTTCCATGAGCATTGATTGCGGATCCATGCAAGATAAAATTGTCGACAGCTTCAACCTTTCCTCCATTTATCATGATGTTTGCTGGACTTGTTGGGAGGTTTGGGTCTTCTTAATATTGAGTTGTAATCAATAGTGAAGCCTACAATCCTTGATCTTAATCAACAACTGCATCAAGTCCTCCTATTCAGTAAGCATGGTTGTGTCATCTGCCTATCTCAGGTTGTTGATAAACTTTCCTCCAATCCTGATGCCACATTCTTCTTCATATAAGCCAACTTCCCTGATGATTTTCTCAGCATATAGTTTAAGTCAGTATGAGAAAAGGATGCAACTCTGACACACACACACACACACACACACACACACTTTTCCTGATTTTAAATGGCTCAGTGTTCTCTTGCTCGTTTCCCTCAACTGCCTCTTAATCCATATACAAGTGCTGCATAAGCACAATGAAGTGTTCTGCAATTTCCATTCTTCTCAAGGTTATCCATAAATGGCTAGGATCCATACAATTTAATACCTTGGTATAGTCAATAAAACATAAAGTAAACATCTTTCTGGTGTTCTCTGCTTTGAGCCAAGATAGCTGATATCAGCAATGATTTCCTTATTCCACATTTTTTTTCCTGAATCTGTTCTGAACCTCTGGAAGCTCCCTGTCCATATACTGCTGCAATGCTTGTTGAATGGTCTTCAGCAACATCTTACTGCATGGGATATCAGTGATATTCTATTTTGTAGTTTGAACATTCTGCTCGGCCACCTTTCATTGGAGAGATAAAAACACAGTTCTCTTCCAATCATTAGGCCAAGTAGCTGGCTTCCGAATTTCGTGGCACAGATGAGTGCATGCTTTCGGCACTTTATCAGCTTGCTGAAATATTTCAATGGGCACTCCATCAGTTCCCGCAGCCTTGTTTGTGACGAACGCTTTCAGGGCAGCTTGACTTTCTTCCATCGGTTCCACTGGTTCTTGTTCATATGCAACCTCCTGAAATGGTCGAATGCTGACTAGTTCTCTTTGTACAGAGACTTTGTGTATTCTTTCCATCTTCTTCTGATGCCTCCTCCATCATTCACTATTTTTCCCACAGAACTCTCAGTATTACACCTTGAGACTTGATTTTTTCTTGAGTTCTTCCAGTTTAAGATATGCTGATTCATCTTCTGCCTTTTTCATTATCTAGCTCTAGATTTTTGCACATTTTATTATAATATTCGACTTTGTCTTTTTGAGCTCTGCTTTGAAATTCTGTTCAGCTCTTCAACTTCATCAGTTCTTCTCTTTGCTTTAGGTTACTCTAAGGTCAAGATGAGATTTCAGAGTCTTTTCTGAAGTCCACTTTGATCCTTTCTTTCTTTTCTGCTTCATTAAATGACCTCTTCCTGAATTGTTTTATGTTCTCCAAAGATGGCTCATCATGTCTTCTGTTCATTACCTAAATCTGTTCCTGGAAATTTCTGGAAACTCAGGTGGGATAGACTCATGGTTGTAGTTTGGTCCTTGTGGATTTTTTTAAATTTTCTTCAGCTTTATACTAAATATACCAAGGAGAAATTGATGGCCTATTCCACAGTCAGACATTGACCTGGTTGTAGCTACTGATATTGAGCTTCTCCATCTTCTATTCTCACAGATGTAGTCAATTTGATTTCTGTGTATTTCATCTGAGAAGTCACCATTTGCATTGTTGAAAAAAGATATTAGCAAGTCATTGGTCTGGAAAAGTTCTATCATGTGATCTCCAGCTTCATTCTCTCAACAAGTCCATATTTTCCACCTGCTGTTTCTTTCTCTTTGTTTCTATCTAACTTTTAAATTCCAGACACCAATAATTATGAATGCATCTTGAGTGAATGTTTGATCAATTTTAGACTAAAGTTGTTGACAGAAACTGTAATTTCTTCATCACTAGCTTTTGAAATGGGTGCATTAATTTGAATAATAGCTGCATTGATTGAATTTCCATGTAGGCAATTGATATGATCTTTTTTGAAACAACATTGTACTTCAGGATTGATTTTGGAATGTCCTTTTTTATAAAGAATTCTTTATCATTCCTCTTGATCATATTATACTTGGACTAGTATATCATGTGATTTTCTGACTCAAAAAAAATCCATTTCAGCTCACTAATACCTAGGATATTAAGCTTTATGTGCTCCATTTTTGATGACTTCCAATATTCCTAGATTCACACTTTACATATTCCAAGTCGATAGTACAAACATGACATATCTCAGTGATTTTTTTTCTCCCTTAATGTTGATCTCCTCAACTTGACCAGAAACATCATGAGGGTAAGCATGCTTTGTTATTTATTGATTATACTAAGACGATGGAGGCAGGAGCATGTGGTGGAGAAGTTCTCAGAGTTGGTATGGGGTCTCTTTGGGATCCTCAGTACCCTTTCAGCATATATACTATAGGTCAAAACAATTCCTATATATGAGCTTGTTATTTGACTTTTTAACTCTGACTCCTTTCGTGTGTACAGTGGAGCTTTCTAGAAGTTACTGAAGGTGTGATGATATGTTTGCTCTGGATACCTAGTATGTGCTTGTACATTTCTGTATTCTAAAGTTTTTGTTATTTTCAATTTTTAGTGTAATTATGTGATACAAGTCCTAGTAGCAAAAGCTCTTGGGAGTGTTCATTAAATTTAAAATGGCAGGGGCTGAGCCCCGGTGGCGTAGTGGTTGTGCGCGGGACTGCGGCCCACTGGGACGGAGGTTCAATTCCAGCAGTGGGGCTGGGCCTCCTACTCCCACCACCGGAGAGCAGTGATGCCCCCCCCCCCCAAAAAAAAATTTAAAATGGCAAAGGCATCCTGAAACTAAAATGTTTGGTATAGTGGTGACAGTAAGTGCTTCTGGGAGGTAATGTCCTCAGTTCAAGCCCAGAATATGTTTAATCTTAATCCCTTTATGATTTAATTTCCTCATGTGTAAAATAGGCTAACAATAAAAATAGCCATGCAAGACGAAAAGTTGTCGAGAGGTTACCTCTGAGAGGGAACAATGATAGGTACAGATAAGTGTTCTATAAATAGTAGCCATTTAGGAGACACAGAGAAGTTAACAGATCAGGTCAAAGTCACATTGAAAATGAGTGGCCGAGCCTCAGCTGAGTCATAGTGCGACTGAAGATGCCGGATGGTAAGCATGAGGTCAGCAGTTCAGATCCACCAGCAGCTCCACAGGGGAAAGATGAGGCTATCTGCTCCCATAAAGATTTACAGCCTTGAAAAACCCACACAAGGTCACCCAGAGTCAGAATCAACTGAATGGTTGTGGGTTTGGGTTTATGACTGGGGAATTCACCAGCAAATGAGGAGGCTCTTCTCTAGTTGGCTAAAGACTGGGGAGACAGAGACAAGCGTGTTTGTTCATCGACTGTAGAGCTCCAATTCCCACCTGCTTGCAGGGACCCAGACACTTGCAGGATTGGAGGGAGAAAAGACCAGGATTTGGCCTGCTCCCTGGGAAAACCTGCCAGTGCTGGGCCTACCACCTGCTTCTACAAACTCGGCAAAGTTGCCCTCAGCCTGGCCGGGAGAAGCTTCGCTTCCTGGAAAGACACATCAGCACATTCATTACTGTCTTATCAGCAAAGTGCAGAGGCATTCAGGGAGCAAGGGACGGATCCTATTACTTATGACGAAATGCTTTTCTGGTCAAGTATGAAAAATGTTTTAGGAATGACTTCCCAGTCATGGTGTGAAAACAGATGTTTGGTTCTTTTTTTTTTCTTCCTCTCTGACATAGCTCAGGAAGACAGGGCAGCAATCAAAAGCTGCAAGTTGAGCTGCTCACCGGTGTCAAAAGTCCTGGGCGGCAGGGACTGGAGAGCAGCTCCCTCCTCTCCCTGGCTCTGAGCTAAGCAGGGAAGGGGGTTGCCCAAAGCCAAACAGTTTGGCTGGGGTTTGCTCAATGCCCTAAATGTCCTGAACAAGATTGACAACAGTCGTCAAAGTCGGGCTGGCAAACTTGAGTGGGACCAAAACAAACACACAAGTTGGAAAATTTGTTTTATGATGAGTGCAAATTTACCTGGCAATTTAATGTTCTTCTTGTAAATAATTAAGCAAATAAAAAGTACTATTTCCCTCAAAAAATAATCCATGAAGGATATTCAGCCCCAACATCTGATGAGATTGAAGGATTGAATAATGGAAAGAGGTTGGGCTTTGGAGTCAAGCATGACAAGGGTGAATGAGTTTGGATTTCAGTTGCTGTGTGCTCTTGGGCAGGTCTCTGAGCATCAGTTTTTTTTCCCCTTCTTTGAAAAAGGGATCATTCACTGGGAGGGTGGAGGGAGGGTGGAGTAGAAAGGGGGAACCAATTTCAGGGATCTACATATAACCTCCTCTCTGGGGCATGGCCAACAGGGAAATGAGTAAAGGAGCACATTGGACAGTGTACAATATGAAAAAGCAATAACAATTTGTAAATTATTAAAGGTTCATGGGGGGAGAGGGGGGAAGGGAAATATGGGGAGCTAGAACTGGGGGCCTAAGTGGAGGGTGGATGTTTTGAGAGTGATGATGGCAACAAGTGTGCCAATGAGACCTGCATACAATTGATGTATGTATGGATCATGAGGGGAGGTGTATGAGTACCCAATAAAATGATTCATTAAAAACAAGGGTGTGGGGAGGGGAAAGAGGAGCTTATACCAAAGGATCAAGTGGAAAATGTTTGGAAATGAATGTGGAAACGTGTGCAAATGTGATTAATACGGATGATGTATGGAATTTTATAATCATTGTAAGAGCCCCCAATAAAATTATTTTAAAAAAAAAGGAAAAAAAAGGATTATTCTTTTCAAAAAAGGGGTCATGTTGTGAAGAAAGCACAAATAGTAGGTATAACCGAATGTTTGAGCACTTCCTTCAGGTGCTTTGAGCTTGTATGAATGATACACATTTGATGCCCCAAGAACTAGATGCGCTCCCTGTGTTAGCAATCCGGTTCTATAGATGCTACTCAGGAAGGGGTGCATATTGCTCGGTTAAGGTCACTGAGCCAGCAACACTACAAGGTTGGTGAAGCCACACTGTCTCTAATCCTTGGGTGGTGGAAACAACATGCTTGACTGCTACAGGGAAGTCTGGAGGTTCAAGTGGATCCCGAAATCCTTCAGAAGAAAGGCCTAACCATCTACTTTGAATAAGTCATCATGAAAGACCCTGTGGAACGCAGTGCAACTCTTGCACACATAGGGTTTCCGTGAGTTGGAGCTAGCGCCATGGCAACTGTTTCTCTTCTCTGTGGCTGGATTCCACAGTGCACATTAATCCATCTGAGTGCCTAGGGTAGTAGCCGCACACATAATCAGAGCTGTGCAAATACCAGCCAATATTGGCATTACTAAAATAATTTTCTATGGTGTTTTACTTCAGTTGGCTTATGTAACATCACGAAAGCCAGATCCCCCTACGATGTATTACTGAAAAGAAGCCAGGAAGTCAGTGCAACGACTCCTGGGACTCTCTATCTTGAGACGAAATCCAGCTTACTTCAGTACATAGGATGAGGAGCTAAGACAGTGGCCTTGATATAGGTACTTCACCTTGACAAACCTCAGCTGGAGTCGGGGGGGGGGGGCAGTTCTTTAAGCTATTTTATGTATTATAAAATTAATTCTGGAAACACAACATTGATCTTCCTGGGACATTAGAAGGGTTAGACGACCTAATTTGCCTGCTTTCAGCTGGAGTCACACAACTCAAATAAGGAAGAATGGCTATTTTATGCTGGTCACAGCGTTAGACTGGGAGTTAGATGTAAATGTCTCAATGGAAACAAGTGAATCTTTCACAATAAAAATTTTTGTTTGTTTTGTTTTGGGTGGTAGCCTCTTTCAGTATGTGTGGCTTAGAGGAGTAACCTTTGAGGGAAGATGAGATAGCCCACACCTCCCAAAGGTTGAAGCTTCAAAGGTAAGCTAAGTCAGTAAACCCAATAGAGGCTGCCACACAGAGTGGAGTCGACACATAAATATAGCATCAATAGCAACACAAATCCCTGAACTCATTGCTTCCAACTCCTAGAGACTCTGTGGGACAGAGTAGAATTGCCCCTTGGGGTTTCTGAGGCTATCCATCTTTCTTGTTGCAGAAAGATTCCTCTTTCTCCCATGACACCACTGGTTAGTTCAAACTGTTGATCTTGCAGTTAACAATCCAACACACAACCCACTACGCAACTGGGTTCCTGACACAGGGGCCACCCCAGAAGCTATTGGGAGAACCTTCATGAGGCGGGCTGCTAACTGCGAGGTCAGCAGTTCAGAATCACTAGCCTAGGGAGAAAGATGAGGCTTTCTGCTCGTCTAGAGATGTATGGTTTCAAAAACCCACAGGGACAGTTCTACTCTGTCTACAGAGTCCCAGGAGTCAGAGTTTTCTTGTTGGTCTTGTATTTTTGTGTGACCAGTAGCTTAGGGTATACACTGCCTCTTCTCTCCATCCTGTCAAATCCATTCTGCATGTTCATTGGCTGTGCTGTCTGCCAGGAGGGCTGCATTTTATGGATTGCATTGAAAGGCAGCTTATCCTTTGATTCTGACTTTGGATCATGGAGGAGTACTCTCAGGAGACCTGGAGGTAGGAAGAGAGAGAGCAGGTGTTCTCCCTGCAACTTTACTATGCAGGGTTGCCTGGGGCTGGCTGCATTCCCAGAAGAAGGTGTCATCTTCTCCCTAGTAAGGCAACACTCTCTCTCCTGGGACAGGGGCATTATTAGTTTCACAGTGCCTTGACTTAGAACACTGCATAATCCAGTGGTTCCCCTCTGACTCACTTCTGCTAGAATTTCTATAATTTTTGTGTGCCTTCTGCAAGGTGTCTGACTGTATATATATATATATATGTATATATATATATATATTACATATATGTGTATATATATGTATTACACACACACACACACACATATATATATCTCAAATTCATTGCTTTATCTAGTACACTGCTGACTTGATTGGCACATGGTAGCCATCCCCGAAGAAAAATGGACTATGTGGTGAAGAATGAAAAACAGTGAGAATGGCGGAGCTGGCCAAAAAGCACCAATCAAGGACCTTGAATGCTTTTCTTAGAAATATTAAGTTTGTTTTGAAGACCAGATGTTACAATCAGATCTCTACAGGGGCCAGGCAAGTGCAGGTGGGGACGATGGCAAATGGAAGAACATACCAGTGGCTGTCGAGTCCATTCCAATTGTGTGACCCTATGTGTGTTGGAGTAGACATATGCTCCATCGGGTTCTCAGTGGCTGATTGTTGGGTGCTTCTGGATTGACTTGAACCTCCAAACTGACATCTGGCAGCCAAGCCTGTGAACCATTTGCACTCTCCAGAGGGCACGTGATATCTAGCTTGTGCTTTCATTGCTCCTCACCAATCTGCTAGTGCTTTGTGGGAATTCAGGCCCATCAGGGCCACATCTTCAAATCTGTCAAGAGACATCAGACATTTAATGTGAAATGTCAAGTTTTAAATGTTGTTAACCTTTTAAATAAACTCTTGATTGTGGGCAACGTGGGACTGGCATAAGGTGTGAAGCTGGAGTTGGGGTTCAGACATGGTATCCCTGATAAATGAGGTGCAAAGACAGTGAGCTTTTTCATCTTCGGCCCTAAATGGTGCACATGTGCCGAGTGGCTGAGAACACTCATCTTTCTCCATTATGACCTTTTTTTTTTTTTAAAAAAAAATCAGTTTGAGTTCTAAAAATAGTGGTCGGTGGATGTCTCCTTTTTAGTCAGGTTCCCGGCCACTTTCTCTATTTCTGCTTCAAGCTAGGAGCCCGGAGTTCTTTTGGGTTTTATCAAATTATACACTACGCAAAGGCATCCATTTCACAAACAGATGGATTTAATGTGCATGAAAATACATGCCTTTTAAAGAAACTAAATTAGTAGCTCCACTTCTTTCCCCTTTTATTAAAGACAGAGCTCTAGGAGAGCACTCTGCCATAAAGCCAGACTTTACCGACATCAGCAAGATGAGATTTGTTTGTAGGGGAATCTGATGGGACTTCAGAGGAGTCCTTAGCAACAGTGAACCTGTGATTTCAAGTAGAGTTTCAGAGAAGGCTAGTTCCCAGTCACTGGTCGGGTTTTAAACAGCAGAAGAGTAAGAAGTATTTTGAAATTTTCTCTCTCTTCTGAAAAGAATAGGTTAAGAGCTTCCTTTTGTGGCAGGCACATTGGCATGAAGTCCATGGAAGCAGAATGGAGTGGCGAGGGGTAATCTGCATGACCTGGAATGAAAGTTGGAAGGCCTGGGTTTGAGTGCATCTTTGTAGCTAAGTCATACTGTCACCTTGGACAAGCCCACGTTTCACTCTGACCTGCTGACTTCTCACATGGAACGCTAAGGCAATCATCCTATTCTCTCTACTTAAGAGCGGTTTTAAAAAAAAATAACATCTACTATGAAGGAAAGAACTTTCCTTCCATGGATTTGTGGATTCATTCATTGTCATTATTGGCATGTATTGGTAAACGCATTATTTTCTTGTAAGAATTCTGAAACCCTATGAATGCATTCTCATTATGAAATTCCATATAATCGATTATCAAGCATGGGCTCTCAGGTAGAGGAACACAGGCTCTGGTGACATCAGCATCAACTGACACAATATGCTGTTGTTGTTAGCTGTGGTCAAATAGAATCTGATCATAGCAACACTATGTACAAATGAACAAACTGATCTGCACCATCCTCACCAGGGTCTATGGGCTGAGACCCATTGTTTCAGTCACTGTGTCAATTCATGTTATGAGGGCCTTCTTCTTTTTCACTGACCCTCTGCTTGCACGATTTCCTTCTCTAAAGGACTGGCTTCTTCTGACAACATGTTCAAAGAAGAGCAGACTTACTAGTCTAATGAGCTCTCCAGATTTCATCTAAAGCACAATGGATATTTAAAACAAAACAAAAACAAAGCAAATGTTCCTGCTGACTCTTCTTGTTCCTGATCCCAGAAGTAGCAATTAGCAGTTTGATATGAATTAATCCTTGATTTTTTCCCACTATAAAATAATATACATATAGATGGAGTCCCCTGGGACATGCAAATGCCAACATGCTTGGCTGCTAACCAGTAGTTGAGAGGTTTGAGTCCACCCAGCTGGACCTCAGAAGAAAGGCCTGGGGATCTACATTTTGAAAATCTGCAATTGAAAACTCTATGGAGCACAGTTTTACTCTGACACAAATGGGCTGTTACAGATTGAATATGTTCTCTAAAATATTCTTCCAGCACCAACCCACTAACTAATTCCCAAACCATTCCCTCATTTCATAAATGCTAACTTTTATGTCTGTAGTTATAATCCCATTTGAGAAATAGTCTTTGTTATGCTAAAGAAGCAGGATTGATGTTGCATGTATTTTGCTTTGATCTCTTTCAAGCTTCAAAGGAATTAAAAATTCACGATATGGGAAAGAGATAGGCCAAGCCACATGAAGAGTGGCAGACAGAGAAATTCAGAAGACATGAGCACCTTCCTCCTAGAGTCTGGAGAGTAGAAAGCTTTCCCCTATAGTTATCACATTGGGTTCAGACATCTGGATCCTCAAATGATGAGAAGACATGCTTCTGTTGGTGAAATCCACCCATCACCCACCTGTAGTACTTTTGTTACAGCACTGATTGATAACTGAGATAAAGTTGGCTTGGGAAAAGTGGCATGCTGCTCTAACAGATGGCTAAAATGATGGAATGATGTTGGAATTGGGTAATGAGTAGAGTTTGCAATTGTTTTAAGATACTTAAAAGAGCAGATTTCCATATGAGTGGACTTTCTTTCAACGTAAAGAATACAAAAATCTGCTCAACTGGACCAATAAGCAGTATCACATTAAACAGGAAAAGTTGAAGTTGTCAACGATTTTGTTTGACGTGAGTCCACAAATAACGCCCATGGAAGCTGCAGTCACAGGGTTCAATGATGTATTGCATCAGGCAAAAGGACTCTAAGAGATCTTTTTAAAGTGATTCTCGAGGATCAGCTGTGTCTGGTCCAAGCTGTAAGATTTTCTAATGCCTAGTTTGCATATGAAAGCTGAACAATAAGAAAGACTGAAGAACTGATGTCTTTGAATGATGGCCAATGCCTTTGAATTGTGACTTTTGGCGAAGAATATTAGATATTCCATAGACTTCCAGAAGAATGAACAAATCTGCGACTGGAACATTTAAACCAAAATATGGTATAGACGATGTCCATGCTTCATTTGACATAATTCGGATATGGCCTTAGGAGAGGACCTTGGTGGTGTAATGGTTGTAATTTGGGCTGCTAAACACAGGCTAGCCGTTGTGAGAAAGAGAAAGCTTTCTGGTAGTGTAAAAAGGATATTTCTACCCTATCCTGTGGGGTTGCTATCAGTCAGAACAGACTTGATGACAGTGAATTTAGGGTTTTTGGAGTTCCCGGAGAAGGACATCCTGCTATGAAAGCAGAGGGTCAGTACAAAATAGAAAACCTTTCAAGGAGATGGAATGACACAATGGCTCAACAGCGGACTCAAAAACCAAACCAAGCCAAACCAAATCTAGATAAAACAATAAAAAAACCAAACTCACTGCCATTGAATTGATTCTGACTCACAGTGGCCTCGGAGGACAGGTTTGAACTGCCCCTTTTGATTTCTGAGATTACTACTTTTTTTTTTAGATTACTACTTTCTATGGGAGTAGAAAGTCTCATCTCTTCCCCATGTAGTGTCTGGTGGTTTCAAACTGCTGAACTTGTGGTTAGCAGCCAAATACATAACCCACTAAGCTAGCAGGGCTCCTAGTGGTACAAATATAGGAGCAATTGTGAGGGTGGTGGTGGTGTTTTTGTGAGGACTGACCAGTGTGTCATTCTGTTGTACATAGCATTACTACATTCAGAATCAACTTCATGGTTACCTAGCAAGGACAACAATAGCAAAATCTTAGATTTCCTTGAAGAGATTATTTGTTGAATTATGGATCCCAAAGTCAATTCTGAAGAGGGTTCAGAGGGAAGTGAATAGAGTTATAAAGAAAGTCTCTCTTAGTTTTAATAGATCTATAAGATGCCAGCAACAAAATGTTGCTAGAAATGTGGAGGCTATATGTGTTTCTAGTGAAATTGAAAAATAAATTGATGAATATGTGATTGGATAGTAGAGAAAGGGAAAATCTTTTTGATTCTATGCAGTGGCAAAGAACTTGTCAGAATTATGTTCAAACATTTTCTGGAATCTAGAACTTTGAGTGACACAAAGCTAGTTGAAGAAATTTCTAAGCAAGGACTCACTGGGCCAGGTGCTTTTCCCATTCATTGTCACTTATAGTGAAATGCCAAAGGAAAGTGATGGAATTAAATGTGAACTGTGCAAAATTATAACAGAATCTCAAGATATGGAAAAAACAATGCTTTGCAAACCAAAGACACATGTTTTAGAATGTTCACTAAGGATGTGGCTAGACAATCTTTTGTTAAAGAGGTTTTGTCTATCATTGTTGAATCTAACCAAGTATCACAAAAGAAAACGCACCAGTTTATACTGAAGGGAAGTGAGAAAGAATTAAAGCATAAGACATTGTCTGCCTATAAAGAAACTATATCTCTTGCCTTCCAAGAAAGAAAAAGACCATCCCTAGAAAAGCTCAGTAGAGACAGGAGCAGGGAAAGCAGGCCCTTCTTGGATTCATAGGATGGGGGCATGGTTTCCCAGATCTCAAAGACTGGAACCAGAGACTCTTAGGTTTCAAAGGGTCAAGGATCTTTGCCAACTCAGTTCTGGAGTATGGGGCTGACATTCAAGTATGCCAGGATACTGGGGCTGCTACACAAAGCTGAGGACCAGCACTTCCAAGTCCTAGCAATACAAGAATGAGACTACTGGGGCTGAGAACATACAGTTGGCCCCTCAGTCCATTTTATGGACTAGGAGATGAGAGCCACTTTCAACCACAGAAATAGAGTTGCCACAGGAGGGCCTGGAGGTTGGAGCTGAAGCCCAGAGGCAAGGATCTCAGAATCTAAAGGGTGTGTCCAGGTCCAGAGTCCAGATGCCAGGACCATTGCCCAAATGATCTCAGAGAACAGAGGGCTTTGTTTTCAAACTTTGATAGCTAATGTTATTTGCTCTGCTGGGTTTGGGATTGGTTGGTATCAATTATGTCTTATTTTCTCTCCAATTTCTTCATTTGTAATGAAAATGCCTACCTTGTGTCTATTTTATCAGTGTACAGAGGAAGCAGATAATTTATATTCTTGACTTCGCAGGTTTGTAGATGAAGAAGAAGTTTGCCTCATGATGGAGTAGGCCTAGGGTGTCACCCAAGTTTGATTAGGAAGATTCACACGATGAGATTTGGAACTTGTGTGACAATGTGATCAGTGTGAATGTAGATTGCTTATGACAAGAGCATGGACTTTGGGAGGTGAAGGAAGGAAATGCTGTGGATTGAGCTTGTATCCCTAAAGTACATATTGTAAAACCTAATCTCTATATCTTTAATTTTAATCTGTGGTTATAACTTTGGAATGGGCAGTCGTAGCTACATCGGTGAGACAGAATGAGTGAAGGGTATATATAGTATATATCTCTTTTGATATATAAAAGAAATCAAACAAGAGAGCAAAGCAGAGATGGGGGAAGAGAAGTGTCAAGTTACATACACACTGTAGAGGAACAGATTTTCAGGAGAGATAAGCCCCTTCCTCCAGAGTCAATAGTAGAGATAACTCTAGGGCCAACTTCTTGAATTTGGAGGCCTACTCTACTAAACTGACAAAACAGATTTCTGTTTGTTAAAGTCATCCATGTTTGGTATTTATGCTATAAAAGGATGGTGACAAAATCAAGACATGCTACCACAATAGTCCTAACTGGTTCATACAGATAGATTAACTCATGGTGACATCACATAATTTATGTCAGCAGTTTCATACACAGAGTATGGTAAAGTACATTCTACCAAATCACAGTTTACTCTCTTTACCGAATCACCATACAGTTTATATCAGAGAATACAAGTCAGTCATATTCTTTTGGAGATCTGGCACTTGCTGTAATTTGGATGCACCACGACCCTTTTAACCAGTCCCTAGTAATGAGCAATATGTTACTTCCAATTTCTCCTTGTCACCAGAAACTGAACAACCTTGTATATATCTTTTGTGCTCATATGAAAGTATCTCTCTGGAGTTGGTAAAATTTCTTGATCAAAGGGAGGGCACATTTAAAATTTTATAGATACCACCAAATTACCCTCCAAACAGTCCACTGATGTGTGTTTCTTCAAGCAGTATTTAAGAGCATGCCTTTCTCATCTTCCTGATGGACACTGGATATTATTACTCTTTCAATTTTTGCCAATCTGATGAGTGAAAAATGAAATCTTGTTGTCATCTTAATTAGCACTTCCCAGATAGTTAGTGAGGTTTAATCACATACCACATGTCACTGACCATAAAGAAAGTACATTGCTCTGTGCCCACAGAGTGAGCGTAGAGATGAGTTGGCTATCACGGAAAGAGTCGTGACTGTGGGGCAAATGGTTACTCAAGGTACAACACCTGCACTTACAAGTTTGGTGGCCACTTGGCAAAATACCTAGCTTTTGTACGCCTCAGTTTTCTCATGTGCAAAAGGAGTGAAGTACTACTACCATGATCCCCTCCCTCTTGGACTATGATAGTCTGGAGACTGCAATACATTTATATAATTTATATAATTTTAATTTGCTGGGGAAAAAGCCATCCTGAATTCTGATTCCTTCTTCCCTTGTTTTGTGCACATTGGTATCTAATGGCTGGGAGGCTGTTAAAGAGTGTATTTCCCTTAAAAATTTAATCAGGAAAAAATTTAATCAGATATTTTATTTCCTAGTTTATTTAGTGGAGATTACCATTCTGTGTTGTAAGAGCTTTGGGGAAAGATGGTTTGTAGTGGATTTAGATAAAATTTTCATTTCTAAGCACACACAAGGGATGATCAAATATATTAAGTCTGTTGAATTGAAAATCTCCTGTTCCAGGACAGAGTTTAATTCCTTCCTTCCTTCCTTCCTTCCTTCCTTCCTTCCTTCCTTCCTTCCTTCCTTCCTTTCTCTCTCTCTCTCTCTTTTTCATCAGGGGAGAGTGTGAATGATGCAGTCTCCCACCACCATAAATTATACAGTTGAGTTCCCCACTTTTGGGGAAATTGCAGAGGTCAGCAAATCCAGAGTGCAATGGGTAAGCCTCGCCTGGGAAAACCACCTTTGTGATCATGGTCTCTCCCCTCCAGAACAGAGTTCTAGGGAGGTTTTTTTCCAGTAGCTCTCCCCTCCAACTTTTGGGACATAAAAATAACTCTGTAAGAACTCACTTTGATCCATTTTCCTAGATTTTGTCCTCCTCAGGGCTGAAAAACAAGTTGCACATACTGACATTTCTTTCCATGGTCTCACATCATGCTTTTGTGATCTAGTGTCACTTTCCTTAGCAAACAAAGCACTGTGGGCCTTCAGGAAATGGCTGCTCCTCTCTGGGCTTGAATCTCAACTCTGGAAACTGGTTGGTTCACTTGATGTTGGCGGACTTTTTCAACTTGCATGGACTGAGGTACTCAAAGCTCATCAGTCCTTTTCCTGCTTTGAATCCCTGAGCTGAGAGGCTTTCACTTCTACAAAGCCTGTTGTGAGACAATACTGTTACATATACAATCCTGCAGTCAAAGATGCTTTTACTGATCAAGAATAGGAATGATAGTATAGGTATGCATATAATCTATGTATGAGTATATATAGATTTGACAGGTAATATTTGTAATGTGCAACCTTTGTTGCAAGTATATCCATAAATTGATGGAATACACAGAGGACAAAGTACATAATGTAATATTTTTATTGACATATTTTACTCATTCCAGTATTTCTCTTCCCTTCTCATAGATTGCTGTTGTTCAATCCAATCAGATGGGGTTGTACAATCATCAATGCTATCAACTCCCCACTCCCCCACTTCTGGTCCCTCTCACTTCCTGTACCCTCAAGGAACTATTTCTCCTGTAAACTCTGAGGGGTCATTTATCTTGACTCTACCATGTACCCAAAGATCTTAAATATACAGGTGAACATATACAAATCTAACATGATTAACAAGGTATATCACATAAAGACCTTAATAGTAAGGAGAGGAAATCTTTAAAGAACTAGATGTGGTTCATCAGTGAGGTAGCATCCTGGATTTATTTTCTGTTCCATGTGACCCTTCTGAGAGGGATTGTCCAGTTGTCTTGGTGGTGGAGTCTGGGTCTCCACTATATCCACTCCCCTTCAAATCAATTTGGTAGAGTGTTTTGATTTTTTTTTTTTTAACTTCTGATACCTCTATCTATCGACACCTCATGGTCACACAGGCTGGTGTGCTATTTCCATGTGAACTTCCTTTTGCTGCTTCCCTGCAAGATGGCCTCTTGTTTAACTACAATCCTTTAAGAGTCCAGATGCTATATCTTTTGATAGCCAAGCACCATCAGCTTTCATCATCACATGTGCTTATGCTCCCAATGTTTCTTCAGTAATTGTGTCAGGAAGGTGAGTATCATACAACGCCACATTATTAGAACAAATTATTTTTGTCCTGAGGTAAGATTTAAGTAGAGGTCCAAAGTCCATCTGCTTCTGTATTGCATATATATATGTATATATATACACATACACACATATATTGTTTTTCCCCCCTTCTTACCCCACTATTATGCTTGCCTATCATTCAACTCCCGTGAACTGCCAATCTGGCCGCTATTCCATAAGTTTGCCTATCCTGCTTATCTTGTATAGATGAACACCGAAATAATAATAATAATAGTAATAACACAAAAGATTTAAAACACAAACAAACCAATATACAGATAGTTACCAGCATAACAGCAGCATTCGTGTCCAAAAGACGAGCATCCGATTAATCCATGGTGCTATTCCTGTAGTCAGGGTTGGAGCGGTGTAGTGCCCACCACCACCACACCCCCTTCTCCACTGAGTTATGCCTTAGACTTTCAGTGTGGCTTCCTTGTGAGTAATCCCCAACCCATTTATATAGGGTGTCAAGGGCTGCCCACACTACTCTGATGTATATAATCAGGATCCCTCGGGGACTTTGTGGCTTCGCTCCCATCATTGGTCTGTTGCACTGCCCTCCTGGTTTGCCCCCATGGGCAGATCAGACTGGTCTTCTCCCCAACCGTATCTTCAGGGCTGTCCTCTACAGAACTATCATCTAGGGAGAGGACGGTCATGTCCCAAGCTGAGGTCGGTCTTGCAATCATCTCTGAGCTACTCCGATCAGGAACATTGCCCTTATTGATTGGCATGCTGCAATGAGGTCTACTCTCTCCCTTTCCTGTGGAGATATAAACAATATTCCCCACCTGGATAAGCTGATGTTCTGACTCCCATTGCCATAATTATTCTTCTCTTACCCTTTGTGGGTCTTAAGGGCATATGAGGGAGCAGTGAGAGATGCCTTTCAGCACAGATGCTATCTGCATTTGTTGTTGTTGACATAGAAGCCATTGGCTTTGATCTGTCTCTTGCCAGAATATCTGGTCCTCAGCTTGGAAATTGTATGCAGTGTGCATTTTCTTTTATGCCCACTCTGATGGTTGAACTTACCTCAGTGGATTCATGTTGTACTTGACCTTTTGTGCTTGGCTATGTTCACTCAGCATAATATCCTCCAACTCTTTTCATGAGAGGAAGTGTTCCATCATTTCATCACTATTTTTTAGGGATGTGTAGTGTTCTATTGTGTGAATATACAAGAGTTTTTCAATCCATTCGTCTATTGATGGAAGTTTAGGCAGTTTTCAATTTGTTTTGCAATTATAAACTGTGCAATGACAAACATTGGAGAGCAAATGTCTGGTCAAGGTCTTTTCCTTATTTCTTCTAGGTATATGCCCAGTAGTGGAATCTCTGGATCATATATGGTAACTTGATTCCCATCTGTTTTAGTTATTAACAAATCATTTTCTACAATGACTATACATATCTACAAGACCACCAGCAGTGAATAGGAGTTCCTGTCTCATCATACTTCCTTCAGCATTTATTGCTTTCTGGTTTTTTGAATTGGGCTATCCTTGTGAGTGCTAAGTGGTATCTCATAGATGTTTTGATTCACATTTCCTGGATGGCTAATGATTTGGAACATTTTATCATGTTTATTTAGCCATTGGGGCTTCTGTTCTAGTCTTTTGTCCACCTCCTCAGTGGGCTACTCATTTTTTTCCTTGTTGTAAATTTACAGAATTCTATAGATTTTAGTAATATTCCTTTTGTCTGATATGTCATTATTAAATATCTTTTCCCAGACTGAGAGAAGGAATCAGTAGGCCAAGGATATAAGCATCATAGTTTTGAGGAGATACAATGATCAATTACCATAATATAGTTCACAAAGACAATTTTCTACATTCTACTTTGGGGAATAACAATTGGAGTCTTAAAAGCTCATGAACAATAACAATAAATTTAAAAAATCACTTTATTGGGGGCTTGTATAACTCTTATCACAATCCATCCATCCACTCATTGTGTCAAGCACATTTGTATATTTGTTGCCCTCATCTTTCTCAAAACATTTTCTTTGTACTTGAGCCTTTGATACCAGCCCCTCACTTCCCCCTCTCCCTCCTGAATCCTGGATAATTTATAAATTACTATTATTTTTTCAGGGCTTACATGTCTTTTTCCAATGTCTCCCTTCACTTCCATTTCTGTTATCTGTCCCCCAGGGAGGAGGTTATATGTAGATCATTGTTATCAGTTTCCCTTTCTCTTCCACCTTCCCCTTTCCCTCCTGGTATCACTACTCTCATTATTGGTCCTGAGGGATTTATATGTCCTGGATTCCCTGTGCTTCCAACTCTTATCTGTACCAGTATACATCCTCTGGTCTAGCCAGATTTATAAGGTAGAATTGGGATCATGATGGTGGGGGAGGAAACATTAAGAATGAGAAGAAAGTTGTATGTTTCATTGGTGCTATACTGCACCCTGACTGGTTCATCTCTTCCTGTGACCCTTCTTTAAGGGTTTATCCGGTTGTCTACAGATGGGCTTTGAGTTTCTGCACTCCTCCTCTTTCACAATGATATGACTTTCTGTTCTTGATACCTGATTCTATTGACACCTCATAATCATACAGGCTGGTGTATTTCTTCCATGTGTGCTTTGTTGCTTCACAGATGGATGTCCTCTTGTTTATCTTCAAACCTTTTAGACCTCAGACACTATTCTTTTTATAGCTGGGCACCATTAGCTTTCTTTACCACACTTGCTTATGTGCCTTTTTGTCTTCAGTGATTGTGTTGGGAAGGTAAACATCATGGAATGTTAGGTTAATAGAGCAAAGTATTCTTGCATTGAGGGAGTACTTGAGTAGAGTCCCAAAGTCCATCTGCTACCTTAATACTATAAACCTATAAATATATGCACACAGGTTTGTTTCCTCATTGTTATATATATTTACATATGTATATGCCTGTGTTTTTGACCTCTATAAAATGTCCTTTGCCTCCTCATTCTTTCCTCTATTTCCTTTTACTTTGCCCTTGTCCCACTATCAACAACAAACATATATTTTTAAAAAGGCTCATGAACTGCCATTTAAAGTGCAACAAGTCTAGGTACCATTTCCTTTCTAGATCCAATGAGCATAAGGTCAATTGATAATGCCAAAATCAATGTAATATTTTATAGATTAGAAGGTAATCAAAGTTCCTGCAGATTAAATTATGACACAGGGTTGAAAAGCTGATACATTTTCAAGAAACACAATAGAAGTGTATTATGCCCTTATCAACTGAAGGCAACTTGCTTTTGGTGTTACTTTGAAACCAGAATTGAGAAAAAAGCATTGGCTAGATCAATAACTGTATACCAGGTAGCAGAAGATGTACTAATTTGCTTAAGCAATGAAACAACATTGGAACAGCAGTTGCAATTTGTGTCATCACATGATTTAGTTTACAATGATCCAATGTCATTCTATATCTGGCTTATATATATGTGTGTATATATACACACACACATATACACACATATATTTGCACAAATCAAATACATGAGTTGAATGAAGATGTGGTAAAAATCATCATCATATATGCTTCAAGGCCTTAACAATTATGCCAATCTCTACAATCCTTCTAGAATGAGGATATAGTTTTTGATTTACTCTTTTCCTACATTAGGATGATTTTGATGACTTTCCTTTAGCTTTTCCTATGATATTAACCCCCATAATCTCACCAGAAATCCAGTGACCATTCTGTTAGTTGTTGAGTTTATCTATTACAATTCTGTATTCTGACACTAGGAAAATGACTATGTAGTAGATTTGAGGACCCATTAGATCCACTGTGAGAAGCACCTAAATCAAGACTCTATTAATTATCAGTCATGCACATGTCCCAAGTATGATTGGTTGACTAGTGATATTCTAGATCACCTGAAATCAGTGTCCATTCAGAATCAGTATTCAATAACTCTGAAAAATCTGATTATTTTCTTTCCCTCATTACAGAATCCCTCTCATAGGCAGATTTATATCCCTTTGCTGAAGCCTGTGAGAAAGTTTAACAGTATAAATTTCTGGTATGGTATCAGGGTCCTTCTCTAAGGTGACCTGCCTTCTGCTTCATTCAAGGCATTGTGGATCTGTAAACTGACTCAAGTCTTGGAATTGGTTAAGGTGTCATGACTACATTCTGGTATCCAGTTAGACTGTCATTTATTTGATTCAATCTTATGGTACCTCTAGGGGTGTCAGAGTAGAACTCTGTTCCACAGGACTTTCATGAGCTGAAGTTTCAGAAAATAGTTCACTTTCTGCTGCGTTGCTCTTCAGTCAACGCAAACCTCCCACATTTGGGTTAGCAGAAGAGGAAGTGAACTCTTTGTACCACTTAGGGTGGCATCTCTGCCTCGGAAGTTTCCTTTCTCATATTTGTAATCCCCCTATACTACGGGCTCCCTATTTTTCTCTGATCCCAACCAAAATGAAAGCTGTTGCTCTGACTTGAATGATGTATACATTTCTATCTCTGAATTTAAACAGATGAGATCTTAGAACAGTGGATCAAACTGTGGCTCTCTGTTAGCATTGACCTGGAGAGCTTTGACCACTCACAACTCCAGGGTACACTGCAGAACAATCAAATCAGGACCGCAAGGTGTTGGGTCCAGGTGTCTGAGCTTTCTTTAAGCTGCTTGGTTGCTTCAAATGTGAAGCCAGTTTTGGATGCTGGAGAAGTTAGACTTGGTCTCCTCTGGTCTGTGGATTATCTGCCTGAGGGAATTTTCACATTGAATACCTGGTACTCTCTTGCTATAATAATACCCTAGGAAGGAAAACCTGGTAGTTTTATACGGAAGAATCAACTCATAATAACAAGACTGCTTTTACTGCGTCCAAAGTCCAAAAATTGCCTTTCAGACATTGTAAGCTTTAACCACAAAGACAGCAGTATCTGGCAGAAGAAGGTTGAATAGACTTACCCAGAAGTCAAGGAAATAAAAGACCGATGAGCGATGAAGCACATGGTTATAAAGAAATATTAGCTCCGTTGTTTTTATCAGATGCCAATATTGCTATTTATCCGTTCCTATCAGGGGAAGCTGGCGTGATTAGATTGTGTAAGAAAAGCCACCAGCCTGCTGTTGAGCCAGAAGGTCGTCACAGACGGGCGGGTGGGGAGGAGGAAGACAGAAGAATGCTCCTGGTAAAGTCTTGCTCTGACTCCACCCGAGCGTCTCAAACTCACTGCCATCCAGTCGCTGCCACTCACAGTGACCCCACAGGACAGGGTAGAACTGCCCATATTGAGTGTCAGAGGCTGTAACTGTTGACAGGAGTACAAAGTCCTATCTTCCCTTGGAGTCACTGGTCGTTTCGAACCGAGGACCCTGCCAATCACAGGCCAACTTGTAACTAGGGCTCTGGATTTACGTTCCAGGATTCAGTTAAAAATAGAAGCAAGCAGAGCTTAGATGTTCTATTTCTATAATAGAAGTAGTTCATTTTAAAAGAACTAATCCAAATTATGTACTGACAGAAAGTAGAATAGTCATGCCATTATTTTTAATTTTACTATGCATTTTTAATATATAAATGAAGTTATACTCTGTGTCTGTTTATTGATCTATCCTGTATGTTAATCTACTTTAAAATTTTCTATCTAATGTTAGAAACTGAGCATGAAGAAGAATTTTTTCCAGCTTTATCACAACCCTTTCAGTGTTATCCAGTTGACTGAGGCAAGAAAGTAGCCATATTGAGAAGCCAGAAAGAGCTGCTGACTAGTGCAAACAAAGAATTGGCTACCACAGAAAAATTGACAGTTTGCATCCATCCAATGGTACCTCAAAAGAAACTTGGCAGTTGAGTATTGAAAGGTCACAGCTCAAGTGGTGGAGGGCTTGTAACTCTGCGTACCACGAGTTGGGACTGACTGTATAGAAGCAATAGCCGTGCTGGCAAGAAATCATATCATATGTTTCATGGTTGTTTGAAGCAATTTGTAATTCCACTGAAAAGCATGGCCATTTTGGATTGTCAGTGCTTCATGTACCTGGTTTTACAAGGAGCACACTTACCATGCCCTTGAATCTCCATGACCTCCCACACATCCTGAGGCTAGAATTCTGGGCTCATTGTGAATGTGGGATTGTGTGCTTTTTAGATATGGTGGGTGCTATCATTGCACAACGAATGGTGTGCACGCATCCTGCATGTATTTCTTCTGCTCACTGGCTTGTTCAGTAGCTTGTCAAATTTACAAAGCACATATTCAAAGATACAACTACTGAGAATTTCAAGATGATGACAGCAGAGTGTTAAGTTGAGCCTGGGGCCTCTGAGTGCTGAGCCACCTGCTACTTCACAGGTCACTCCCCGATGAAGCTGGCCCTGGGTACAGTGACAGTTTATGAAGTACAAAACAGTATTTTCTTATAGAAAGTGTAAGGCCATTTACCTAGTATTCATACCTAATCAAATTTCTTGGTGTGCATCCTAAGTTATGGAGTTCCTGAGTGGTGCACTTGAGTTATTTTTTTTAATACTTATATTGGGGGTTCTTTCATCTCTTATCACAATCCATACATTTTTCCAGTGTGTCAAGCACATTTGCACATATACTGCCAACATCATTTTCAAAGCATTCTCTTCCTGCTTGAGCTCCTAATATCAGCTTCCCTTTTCCTCCCCCTCCCTCTCCCGCCAACCCTCCCTCACGACCCTTGGTAAGTTATAGATTTTTTTTCCATATCTTACACCATTCCCCATTACTCCTCACCCACTTTCCCATTATTTGTCCCCTTGAGAGGGGCTTCTAGGTTGATCCTTGTGATTGAGGCCCCTTTTCTCCCCCCACCCTCCTCTAATCCTCCTGGGATCTCTACTCTCCTGGTTGGCCCTATGGGGTTTATTGATCCTGATTCCCTGTGTTTTGGGTTCCAATCTGTAGCAGTGAGCATGCTCTGGTCTGATCCTATTTGTAAGGTAGAATTGAGGTCATCCTAGTGGAGGGTGGGGGTGGGAAGGAAGCACCAAAGAGCTAGAGAAAAGTTATGTGTTTCATTGGTGCTATACTGACTGCACCCTGACTGGCTCCTCTCTTCTCTATGACCCCTCTGAGTGTACTTGGTTAACATGCTTGGTTGGCAACTGCAAGGTTGGAAGTTCAAGTTCACTTGAGGCACCTTGAAAGACAACCCTGGTGATTTGCATAGGAAAAATCAGCTCATGAAAACCTCCTGGCTTCCTACTCCCACCAGGGCAGTGATGCCACACAAAAAAACCAAAACCAACCAAACAAACAAACAAAAAAGAAAGCCTTATGACATATGGTTCTACTCTGACATGTCTGGCCTGTCATGAGGAGTAGCTGACTCAGTGGCAACTCATTAGTTGATTATTCTAAAGTTATAGTCATAATGTTTTTTAAAAAACTTTTATTTACCAAGCTGTGCATTACAGAATTATTTCTAATTTGTTATTACTTTTTCTTATCATACACTATACAATGTGTCCCTGCACTCACTTCCCTATTGTACATACTCCAGAAAGGAGATTATGTGTAGATTCCTGAAATTGTTTCCCCTTTTCTATTCCACCATCCCTCCACTTTCCCAGTATCACCACTCCCATCACTAGTCCTGAGGGCTCATCTATTATAAATTCCCAATGTTTCTGATGCCAGTGTACATCTTCTGGTCCAGCCGGATTTGTCTGATAGAATTGGGATCATGATAGTAGGTGGGAGGAAGAATTTGAGCACTAGAGGAAAGTTGAATATTACATTGGTACTACACTGCACCCTAACTGACACATCTCCTTCCTGCAACCCCTCTGTAAGAGGATGTCACTTCACCTATTGATGGGCTTTGGATCCCCAATCTGTACTCCCCCTCATTTATAATGATATAATGTTTAGTTCTTTGATGCCTGATACCAGATCTCTTGGACGCCTTGTGGTCACACAGGCTGGTGTGTTTCTTCCATTTGAGCTTTGTTGCTTCTGAGCTAGATGGCTGCTTGTTTACTCACGCCTTTAAGAGCCCAGATGCTAGATCTCTTGATAGTCAGGCACCATCAGCTTTCTTCACCACATTTTCTTATGCACACATTCGTCATCAGCGATCATATCAGGAAAGTGAGCACAGCATGTTATGATTTTTAGTTTTTGAAGCCTGATAACTGATCCCTTTGACACCTCGTGGTCCCACAAGCTGGTATGCTTCTTCTATGTGGGCTTTGTTGCTTCTTAGATAGATGGCTGCTTGTTTATTTTCAAGCTTTTAAGACCCCAGATGCTACATCTTTTGATAGCCGGGCACCATCAGCTTTCTTTATCATCTTTGCTTATGCATACATTTGTCTTCAGTGATCATTTCAGGAAGGTGAGCATCATGGAATGCCAATTTAATAGAACAAAATGTTCTTGCACTGAGGAGGTACTTGAGTTCTTCTAATTCTTTAACGCTTCTCCACCCTCCACACCACCCCCACCATGCAATCATTATCCTTACAAATCCTTTCAAATTCTACCTTACAAATCTGGTTAAACCAGAGCATGTACATTGGTACAAATAAGAGCTGGAAACACAGGGAATCTAGGACAGATAAACCCCTCATGACCAATATTGAGAGTAGAGATACCAGAAAGTTAAGAGAAAAGTTGGAGGGAGAAAGGGGGAACTGATCACAATGATCTACATATAAACCCCCTCCCTGGGGGATGGACAACAGAAAAGTGAGTGAAGGGAGACATAGGTAAGTGTAGGAAATTAAAAAACCCCAATATTTTATAAATTATCAAGAGGGAGCAACATAGGTACTGATATCAATGGATCAAGTAGAAAGAAAAATGTTTTCAAAATGATGATGGCAGCCAATGTACAAATGTGCTTGACACAATGTATGTATGTATGTATGGATTTGCTATTACATGCCATGTGTTTTGATTTCATACACATAAACTCTTTACCTATGTATTATCTATCATCTATCCACATACCTATCTATTTGTCTCCAAATAAATATTAGTCGAGTGCATCATAGAGTCTGAGGAGCTCTGACGGCGTAGTGAGTGGGTCATGGGTTGGACTGTCCCTCCTCTAGAGGAAGATAAGGCTTTCTATTCTGGTAAAGCTTCTTGGTTTCAACACCCACAGGGCTTCATTTTCCCTTTTCCTGTAGGGTTACTGTGCATCAGAATGGACTCAGTAGCAGTGCCTTTTCAGTCCCTGAGTGGTAGATTACACACACCTGTCTTGATTCTAACTTTTAGCAATTCCAAACTTAATCGATGAGCATTTAATTATTAATTATATTTTATTGATCTATTTGTTGTGTTCTGAATTTTCTTACAAACAACAGAAAGTTGTTTATCAGTCTTCAGAGCTTCAGGATCATAATGCAACTAACAGTTAACTTGCCATTTCCCACCTTTTATGCAGTTTTCAGTGTGTGGCATTTCCAAACTTTTTCTAAAACAAACAAACAAAACTCATGAATCCTATTCAGTTACAGGGAAATGGGTCAGGATCATTCTTTGAGGAGAGAAAGAATTCCTTTTCTATTCAAGTTTTCATCTCTCTGAATCAAGACAGAACCTATTGAACATGCTTTATGATCATATGTCTGAACTGAGAGCAACCTGGGTATTATACAAAGCCCACAGAGTTCAGACTTTGAAAGACTTGAGTTTGAATCCAATTTCACCTGTTGCTAACTGTGCGTTCTCTGGACCTCAGCTACTGTAGCTATAAAATGGGGTTGACACTTCCTCTATAAGAGAAAGACTGACAGAAAATATTGAACTAGACCCTGTGCACAAAACCCAGCCTGGAATGGTCATGCAGTGAAAGGTTGGCTGCACCACAAATCCGTATATTCCTTATGCCTCTGGACACAGCAGCCCACTGTTTAATAATGGAAATGGAAGTATGCATTGCCTAATTTCCACAATATAGTCTATGAAATAGGAAATTACTTGATTTGGACATGTACATACACCATATCACAGTTTGGTCTTTATCTTGAAGCATTTTTTTATAACTTTAGCATCTTGATTAAACTTTATATCTTAGCATGTTCATATACAGAGAAAGGTTTGCTTTTGTGATTGATCATCAAATTCCCTCATTAGCCATCTCTTATTGTCTAAAATAGGCTTCTCATTTTGTTGCTAGTCTTGAAGCTTTTAGTGGAGCAAATCCATTAACAGCCAAGATGCCTTTGTTTTTGAGGATCATCTTGATTGGTGAGTGAGACCTGACCAAATAGTAAGCCCAGGCATTCACTGCTTTCTGTTATTTAGCAACCTTTCATGTCACTCATATGCTTCTGCTTTGCCTCTTGCTGGGGCTCTTGCTAGCAATGACTTTGTTATGTTTGGGAGCCAGGAGATCCTTTATGGTTATATTTCCAAAATAAAATGAAACAGAGAGATGACACTACAACGCTGAAGAGACATGCAAGACATGAGATTGGTTGCTATGTGTTGAAGCATATGTACAGTGTGAAAGGGTAAACTTGCTAGACAGTTGTGTGGCACAGTCCCTACATAAGTCAGCAGTGTAGGTGTTTATTGTGAATACCAAGACATATATGAGGAAGTTTCAAAAAGTTCGTGCAAAAATTCTATTATTTTCTATTCCATTTACCATGTACTTTTTGAAGACCCTGTTTGAATTATAGATTATATATGAGTTGTGTTTTTATACACCTGGAAATGCAATTGCCCTGTGTATGAGACACAGGATGCCTGTGTTGTATGTGGGTAGCTGTTGTGTTCAATATAACCTCTTCTCCTACTGGAACTTTCGAACTCTGTAGAATCTTATGAGGATATATGTGTGTGTGTGTGTATATATATATATATATATATATATATATGGCTGGACATTGCCTTAATGTGAGTTATGGGGTACATGACTATATTTTGTTTCTAGCAAAATCTTTTCAAAACAGTTTTATGATGCTTCATGTCTCACAAACCACAGAATTTATTGTTCATCATTTTTATAGCTTCACAAGAAGTGCTCTTTTAAAAATGTTTTTAAAGTATTCCAAGAAAAAGAAAGGAAGTTTCTATTATGGTGAAAAAAAAATTAAAAAAGCAAAAAGCCTGACTTTTTGAATGCTAGTGATGGTAAAACCTAATAACCGGAACAAGGCAAAACAGCTGGGGAAATTTGGTTAGCCATTGTAAAAAGAAATAAATCAGTGTTTTCTTTGTTCATCCATTCATTCAGCCATTCATTCACACACTCGGTATCTACTGAGGGCTGGGAACTGAGTATCAAATGATGGCTATGGCATGATTCATCTACCTATCCTCATCTGCTCCCCTTTGGGGAGAAGTCAGATGGTAGGTTAACAATTATACTACTACACACAAAAACTTATGGGAGACCAATGGCTAGGGTATGGACTCTAACTGAAGAAGTGGAGAACAGCTTCTCAGACAAAAAGCATCTTAGTTCTCCCAAGGTACTTCAGAGCTGTAGCACCTATGCACCTTCTTTCACAGAGTAGGATGCATTGACTTGACATACATGGTTGGTGAGAAGAGCTGTTAACAAGCCTGGGGCTTGGTGAAAGGGCAAAAGGAACTAACCAAATAAAAGCTGGGGCTCCTGGATCCCTGCTCCTTGCCTCGCCAATTGGAAGCCAGGAACAACCTTTGATTTGTACCAACTGATCTGCTAATCTACGTAGTTTAGAAAGCCTTGGCTGGGCTGGGGGAGGAGTCTTTCTAGAAATATGCCAGCTGGTCACTTGAATGGGAATCACCTGGTGTGATTAGAGAGCACCCCCTGTTTTCCACAACATATTACTACTTCAGAATCTGTGGTCATGTGTTTAGACTAGATCCCTGGGGATCCTTGCACACATGACATTATTTAAGAATCATTTGTGATTAGAATTCATACAGCCACGCTACGGAAGAAAGTCCTGGTGATCTGCTTCCATAAATATCACCATGAAAACCAACCATGGAGCTGTTCTTGTCTATAATACATGCCATCACCATGATTTTGAATTAATCCAATGGCAACCATGTACAGAAGAGAACACATAGCTCATTTTAATAGTCAGCATAGTCAACTTTCTAATTTTATGCCCTGGGTAAGTCATTTTACTCTTTAATTTCTACCTGTAGAATGGATAATGAAAATAATATTTTCCTGGCAAGGTGGTTATGAGAGTGAAATAGAATGAAATAGAGAAATTAATTTTGTCATAAAATGTCATAGGGTTATTAGTTATCCTTGAAACTTCTCAAGGCAGTACATTAATTTTTTATGGTGCTCCTAATGTTGTGAGAGTTCTTTCCTTAGGTTTTTTTTTCTTGAGAAGTCTCTGTGTGACAGTCTTTATATCTTCTGGTCCTAATTTTAACTTTGAAGTTGACAATGGCAATCAATTTACATTAAATATAGAGTATTTAGGGAGCCCTGGAGGTATAATGGTTTTAATTTGGGCTACTGACTATAAGGTCCACTGTTCAAAATGACTCACTTCATGGAAGAAAGAGTGGGCTTTTTATTTCTGTAAAGAGCTACAGTCTCCGAAATTCACAGGGGCAGTTCTGCCCTGTCCTATAGGGTCACTATGGTTGGCATCAACTCCATAGCAGAAATAAAATGCAAAGAATACCTTGGATTTCTTTGTGAATCTAGTCCAAGAAGAGACATGAACATTTAATACTAATGCAATTAGAAAACAATAATGATATGGTCATAATAAAAATATTAAAATTAATGATGATGATAATTGACATTTTTATAGTACTACTATATCCACAAACTCTGACAAGTGTTTATATGTTTCATGTGAATTATATGACTATCCTGTAAGACTGTCATATTATTTTCATTTTACAGATGATGAAATTGTTACTCAAAGAAGTAAAATGATTTAAGGATATGTAATCATAAGTCATAGAATTCAGGGTCAAGATTCCAAAGTTCTCTTTTTACTATTAGTCTATAAAACCTCTCGCAAATGAGTCAGGCTCATTCAGCTTTGAGTACTAAAGTACATCTAACCCAAGCCATGACATTCTTAATGATCTCTTATACTTGGGAAAGTTAGACAGTGAATAAGGAAGATGGCATAGGAATTGATGCATTTGAATATGGTGTTCGTGAAGAATATGGAAAGTACTATGAATTGCCAGAAGAACAAACAAATCTGCCTTGGAAGAAATATAGCCAGACTGTTGCTTAGAAGCAAGGCCAATGAGACTTTATCTCATTTATTTTGGACATGTCATCCTGAGAGGTCAGTGCCTTGACGTTATGTTTTAAAGAAGAGAGTCCATAATAAAAAGGGAGTACCCCCAGGAGCTGAATCAACAGAGCGGCTACACCAATGGGCTCAAGCACAGCAGCCGTTTGGAGGCTGGAGCCCAACAGGGCAGGGGTGTGTCACACTGCCACTGCGAGTCACAACTGACTTGGTGACACCTGGCAACAATAGTCACAGCAACTCGGCTTTACGTCTAGGCTGGAAAGTACTTTTGAAGAATAGATGTCAGACCTTTGGAGAGCAAATTGTTAAGGAGAAATTAATTTAACACTATGATCCAGGTGTGTGTGTGCACACTTGCCCATGGTAGTGCCAGGCGTTGCCAGGAGACGGTGCTGACTCTATGCCAGCCAACAACATTCAGAGCCTCTGGGTGGTACACATGGTTAATTTGTCTGCTACCCGCAAGGTTGGCTGTTCAAATCTAACCAGAAGTATCTCTGAAGAAAGATCTTGATTCACTTCCAAACAATATGGGTCATTGGCTGGCCACAATCCCGACAATGTGGACAGCTGTCCTTCACCTCAGATAAGTTTTCTTTAGAGGCCAGCACTGAAGCTGCAGCTTGGGGGAGGGCCATGCCTGAGCAGAGTACATATGGGAGAAAATGAAGGGGAAGGAAGAGCGGTGGAGCTCATTATGGCCCACCAAACCTGGAGGACGATCTCGCTGCTCAGTACAGCCAATGCACAGAGTGGACCATATGGCTGACCACATGATGTCCCTTGCTGACCATGGGTTGGCATCACTTCCATGGCCCTCGGGGGGACAATTCTGGATACACAGTGGCAGGATTGGCCTGGTCTGAACCCACCACACCAAGACAAAACATTGAGGGTGTGTGGCAGAGCAGTGGGTGTAGCAGAACAAGGTGATGCCAAAGGAGTGTCAAGGACAGACTCTGGGGTCAGGGTGTGGCACCCCAGTGGACTTGCCCGGAGGGTACTCCTAGAAGTCAACAAACAGACCTTGACCGATTTATAGGTTTCGCTTTTAAAAAAATTATTTATACATTTTTTTGGTCATTAGTTTTGTTGTTGTGCTCATTTTGTTTTCTTTTGTTGTTTAATCTTGCTCTGTCTTTGCGTGTGTGTGTGTGTGTGTGTGTGTGTGTGTGTGTGTCCATATCATTATCTCTGCAGGTTCATCTAGATAAAATGGGCTGGAAGAACAGTCTGGAGAGAAAACCATGGGACTAATGGTTTCAGTGGGACATTGGAGAGGAGGAGGTGAGGGGAAGGAGGTAGTGTTGACCAACCCGGGGACAAGGGAACAAGTGATTCAAAATCAGTGGCAGGGAGGATATGAGAGGCCTAGTAAGGAGTGATCATGGGCAATGTAGCTGAGAGCAATGACTGACACTCTAATGAAGGCTGAGCATGATAGTGGGACAAGAGGAAAGTAAAATAAAATAGAGGAAAGAACTGGTGGAGAAGGGCATTTATAGAGGTCTAAATATAGGCATGTACATATGTAAATATATTTATATATGATGATGGGGAAATAGATCTAGCTGCATATATTTATAGGTTTAGTATTAAGGCAGCAGATGGATACTGGGCCTCCACTCAACTACTTTCTTATTGCAAGAACAGTTTGTTCTATTAAATTGGCATTCCATGATGCTCACCTTTGCTGAAGACAAGGCAGGTGCATAAACAAATAGAGTGAAGAAAGCTGATGGTGCCCAGCTATCAAAATACATAGTGTCTGGGGTCTTAAGTGTTTGAAGATAAACAAGCAGTCATCTAGCTAAGAAGCAACAAAGTCCACATGGAAGAAGCATAGCAGCCTGTGTGATCATGAGGTGTTGATACGATCAGGTATCAGGCATCAAAAGTACCAAAAATTATATCATTGTTAATGAGGGAGCTGCAGATTGGGAACCCAGAGCCCATCTGTAGGTAATGGGACGTTCCCTTACAGAAGAGTCACAGGAAGTTGAAGAGCCAGTCAGGGTGAAGTGTAGCAATGATGAAACATACAACTTTCCTCTAGTTCTTAAATGCTTCCTCCCTCCCCACTACCATGATCCAAATTCTTACAAATCCAGCTAGACCAGAGGATGTACACTGGTACAGATGGGAACTGGAAACACAGGAAATCCAGGACAGATGATCTCTTCAAGATCAATGGTGAGAGTGATGATATTGGACTGTGGAGGGAAGGTGGGGTAGAACTGATTATAAGGATCTAAATATAACCACCACCCTGGGGGGATTGACAACAGAAAAGAGGGTGAAAGGTATGACAGTAAAAGGTATGACAAAATAACAATGATTTATAAATTATCAAGGGTTCTTGGAGGAGGGGTGTACAAAGGGGGGGTGAGGAGCTGATACCAAGGGCTTAAGTAGAAAGCAAACGTATTGAGAATAATGAGGGCAACAAATGTATAAATGTGCTTGACATACAGTGGATGGAAGTATGGGTTGTGATAAGAGTTGTATGAGCTCCCAATAAAATAACTAATAAAAAGAAACCCCACTGAGTAGTTTTACAGTGGCACACATGGATTTACTGTGCACTAGAGAGGTTTTCAAAAAGTTCATGGAAAAAAAGGAATTGAAAGCTAATTGAAGTTTCCCACAAACTTTCTGAAGTTTCCTTTTGTTTCATAACTGTGCATTTTATTTTCTCCTTTTTAAAAGAAATATTTAAGCAGATATGATACACTTATTTGATTACTTGCTACTGAGTATAATCTGCCTTAAAAGATGTGTGTCAAACTTTTCTTCTATCCACATAAGGAGTATGGCCAGAGACGGGAAGCAGTTTGAGAATGGCCACTGCTAACACGGCGTGTGTCATGCCAGGTATGCTAGTCATCCAGAGAGCTCAAAAGCTGTTAGACTGGCATTTCTTTCTTATTTATTAAGTTGATAAGCTGATAGCCTATAATTTTTTCTTCCTTTTCCTGTCCAAAGTGAAAGAAATGATTTTTGCTGCAAGAGGGCCAGAAGAAAGTGGAAGGGATTATGGTTGAGTGGAGGGTATGTGCTCCTTCCAGGGGGATATGTCCTTACAGGAATTTTAACATTCCCTGAGTACCCTTCTCTCATTGTCTGTGTGCTGGACAATGTCACAGACTGATTTACAGACTGTGTAATATGATGTGTGTCATGTTAGACATCTTAACAAATATATATGTTTGTGCTTCCTGAAACTCCAAATACAAAACAGTATGGAAGCATGAAAGGCACTCTGGAAAGCCCAGCAGACCAGGTCCCAAAGTCAATGTTCAACTATCAAATTACTTACTTTCTTAAACTTTCGTCTCCTAATCTTCAAAATGAAACTATCAAAGTGAATTTGCAGGATTGTTTCCCTGATCTTGGTAGGCAGCTTTCTCTAAGGTGTCTCTGGTATTCATAGGCTTGCATAATTCCTTGAAGTCAGGGCTTGATTTAAAAACTGACTTCTGATGAAAGGGTGCATCTCTTGTCAGTTTGTCATACTGTGGTGGTCTGTGAGCTGCTGTGAGACTGGAAGCTACTTGGCTGGTATTTCAAATGCCAGTAGAATCACCAAAGTGAACAGGTTTCAGCAGTTTCCTGACGAAGAACAGACAACGAAGAAGGAATCAGCTGGCCACTTTGTGGGAAGGAGCCCCTGAAAAACTTATGGATAGCTCTGAAACACTAAGATACGGAAGGACTAATGAATGAAAGCAGACTCTTATCAGAGATACTGCCAGAGGACAGCCCTTTGCTTTGGATGGGCTTTCTCAGAGTGGAACCAACTGATGGGAATGGCGTAAAGCCTGGGGGAGTGGAGACTTTGAGCTGTACATTTGCTGATGGGGCATGACCCATGGTAAGAAGAAACAGCTGCCAACATCAGCGAATGAGCGGAATTTGGAATGTGTGAAGTATGAATCTAGGAAAATTGGGAGTGGTTAAAAATGAAATGGAATACATAAAGATCGATAACTTAGGCATTTGGGAGCTGGAATGGAGTGGTTTTGGCCACTTTTTATTAGAAAATCATATGATTTACTATGCCAGAAACCACACAGTCAAGAGGAAGAACATTGCATTCATTGTTAAAAGGGTATTTCAAAATCAACCTGGATGTATAATACTGTATATGATAGGATAATACCTATCTGCCTTTAAGGAAATTCAATCAGTGCTATTTTTCAAATTTATGTACCAATCACAATAGCCAGTGATGAAGAAATTGAAAAAAATCTACCAAGGTTTTAGTCTGAAATTGATCAAATATGCAGTTCAGATGCATCAATAGAGATTGACAATTGGTATGAAAAAGTTGAAAACAAAGAGGAAGAAGCAGTAGTTGGAAAATATGGACTTGGTGATAGACATGAAACTGGAGACTATATGATACAATTTCTCAAGGTCAATGACTTGTTCATGGCAAATACATTTTTTCAATAACACCCAAAGCAAATTTTCACATGATCTTCTCCAGATGAAATTCTCAGAAATTAAATTGACTACATTAGTAGAAAAAGACCATGGATAAGCTGAATATTTGAAGCTAAAACCAGACCAGGGTGATAACTGTGGAACAGATCACCAATTACTTATACTTAAGATCAGGATAAAGTTGAAGAAAATTAAAATACATACCTGAAAGCCAAAAGACGATGTTGCATCAATAGCACCTGAATTTGGAAAATATCTTAAGACAGATTTATGCGTTGAACACTAATCACAAGATTGAACACTACTTACAGAAGATATGATGAGTTGTGGGAGACTATGAAGAACAGCATTCATGAAGAAAGCAAAAGGTCATTAAAAAGACAAGAAAGGAAAAGTAAAGTACATATCATAAGAGACTCTGAAACTTATTCTTAACTATGGAGTACCTAGAGAAAATGGAAGAATGATGAAGAGCTCAATGGATACTTTTGAAGGGCAGCTTGAGAAAACAAAGTCACATATTTTGATAGTATGCGCAAAGACCTAGATTTAGAGAGCACCAAAGTAAAGAACATGTTCAGCTTAGCTGAAACTGAAAGAACTCAGGAAAAAAATATCAAGTCTCAAGTTGCAATACTGACTGTTTTTAAGGGAAAAATATTAAGCGATCCAGGAAGCATCAAAAGAAGATGGAAAGAATACATAGAGTGACTGTACCAAAAAGAAATAGTCAACAGTCCACCATTTCAGGAAGCAGCATACAAAAAAGAACCAATGATACTAAAGGAAGAAGTTTAAGCTGCACTAAAAACATGAGCCCCAAACAAGGTCCCAGGAATTGTTGGAATACCCATTGAAATGTTTTTCTGACGAAGGCTGATGAAGCACTGGAAGCTCTTACTTGCCTATGTCAGGAAATTTAGAAGCTACTTGGCCCAATGAGGAGATTCATATTTTGTATCCATCCCAAGGAAAGGTGGCACAAGAAAATATGTGAATTATAAGATAATATCATTAATATCACATGCAAGTAAGATTTTGGTGAAGATCATCCAATAACAGTTGCAGCAGCACATTAACAGAGGTTGAGGCCAGATTCAGAAGAGGCTGTGGGACAAGAGAAACCATTGCTGATCAAATAATCAGAAGAGCTGGGTTGTATGAAGAAAAAAATGTGGCATTAGGATTGGAGGAAGGTTAATTAACAACATGCAATATATAGTTGATACAACTTTACTTACTGAAAATGATGACAACCCAGGATTGCAGTCTTCAATATGAGTTCTTTTTTTTCATACTGTGCAACCCACTTCAGTACCTGAAGTCCACAGGGTAATACCAGGCAATGGTTCCAGGTTAGTTTGCTTGGGCATGGGACATGATAAGAGCCCCATGGGATCTGAGTTGCGATAAATCCAAACCCATACATTTGATATGAATTCTGACTCCAAGTAAAGAAGACCTAAATCTTCACGACTGGACCAATAGGTAACATCAGGATAAAAGGTTGAAGCTGTCAAGGATTTTGTCTCAAATTAGATCAACAATGAAAGTTCACAGAAGCGGAAGTCAAGCGATCAGAAGACATGTTGCATAATACAAATCTTCTACACAAGAGCTCTTTAGAGCATTGGAAAGCAAGGACATTACTTTGAAGACAAAGGTATACCTGACTGAATCCATGGTATTTTCCATTGGCTCATACTCATGTGAAGGTTGGATATTGAATAAGGAAGTCCAAATTCCATCTGATGCATTGGAATTATGGTGCGGGTGAAGAATATTGAAAGTGTCATGGACTGCTGAAAGGCCAACCCAATCTGCTTCGGCAGAAGCACAGCCAGAGTGCTTCTTGTTGGCCAGAATGACAAGACTTCCTCTCATGTAATTTAGGTATGTTGTCAGGAGAGACCCATTCCTGGAGAAGGACATCATGGTGGATAGAGTTGGGGGGCCGGAGAAAATAGGAGGTCTCCAATGAGATGGATTGATATTACAGCCACAATGAGCTGTGGCATAGGAACAAATGTGACAGTGTTTTGTTCTATCGTCTAAACTGCCTGAACGGACTCAGTGGCACAATGGGTTATGCCAAAAGTGGTCAAATGTTGTTTTCAAGAGTAGGCTACAAAAACTCTGGCTTCCATGTTGGGCACTCTTGATCTCTCAATATTTTAAAGTGATTTTGTTCACTATAAGGAAGCCTGTGGATATGTCAGTTGATTTTCTGAGACTTACCCACAGTCATATGACTGAATTTAATAATCATAGCTAACCATTCAGTTAAGTCTTCAAATGAGACCACAGCCCTGAGTGACAGATTGACAGTAACCTGACGAGAGACCTTGAAACACTGGCACTCAACTTCAGATTCCCAGCACATAGAAACTGTGCAATAATACATATTTGTTGAATAAGGTTGCTATGTTTTGGGTGACTTGTTACCCAGCAACAGAAAACTCTCATGAATAAAAAGAAGAAGAAGACACAGTAAGGCATCCAGCCTAGTATTTTTTTTTTGGGGGGGGCATCACTGCTCTCCGGTGGTGGGAGTAGGAGGCCCAGCCCCACTGCTGGAATTGAACCTCTGTTCCAGTGGGCCGCAGTCCCGCGCACAACCACTACGCCACCGGGGCTCAGCCCTCCAGCCTAGTATTAATGCATATTAAGTGCCCTATAAATATGAACTTGCTGCTATCTATGGGAATAATAAGTTAAAAAAAATCTTAACATACTATATCTAAATTTGACAGCACCCAATTCTGGAGTCAGGGACATGATTTTAGAATAAATGAGTTTTGAGTGTACAAAATGAACAGAAATGTGAGACAGGGAATTGGATTAAGACTATGCTTTGTAGAGGACAAGGCATAAGCACACATCCTGGATTAGTGTTTCCTGCTTCAATCTTGCTTTTGGAAAAACTCATAACTTAATTTTTGTCTCAACTTCCTGCTTTTCAGTGCTGGAAATTAGTCTTTCCCTCCCTTCATCCAAATGTCCTAGCTTTACTTTGTCATTTTCCTTATTTGACCATTTTCATTATATTGTATTGTCGCTCTTTTTTAAAGGTCACTTTAAGGTTTTGGGAGGAAGGAAAGCAAGTTGAGGTCAACACAAACGTACATAAAGCATCATTTTAATTCTGAGGGAACAAACTGAAGTAAACAAATAAGTCTCCTAGCCAGTTCAAAGCTCTTTAAATATATCTCTAGGGAAGGCAAGAAGGGGTAAGTGTTAGGGAGAGGAGGATGAGCTTCTTTTAAGGCATGGCGAATTTGAGATACTTCTGAGGGAAAATGGCATCCAATATTCAACTGGCTATATAGGCTGCTCAAGACAAGGTGGATTCTCAAACTCAAAACTCACTGCCATCTAGACGATTCCCACTCAGAGTGACTCTGTAGGACAGGGTAGGACTGCCCCTATGGGTTCCTGATATGACAACTTTTTAGGGAAATAAAAAGCCTTCTCTTTAAGTGGGTTCTGGAGAGAAATCTTGGGAAGTCATTGGCCTGGTTGTTGAAGATATGAGAAAGGGACATTAGGTTTGTAGAATGGATTAGCATAAGGAAAAGAAAGAATGTCTGGTCATTGAACAATGGAGCAAATACTCCCAGACAACATCGACCTTTGGCACCCATCTGTGACACCACAGTGCCCTTACTCTTGAATCATATGAATGGATATGAAATGCCCCTTACATTAAGTCCTAGGAATACTTTCCATGGTCAATTTAAAAACAGCACCAAAAATTTCCCCCCTCTGAGTTTATAAATCATTTATATCCTAGTGGTTAAAAAATGCAGTCTCTTCAGACGGAGGCTGGTTTGCTATAAGTGCTATATGACACGATCAGTACTGATGGGGAAATTCAGATTGCTTCAGAGTTGATCGTTTCCAAGACTGGTGCATTCAAAGATGAAGCTAATCCTTATTATGAAAAATTAGGTCTTCTTTTTTATTTTAATGAGACACTTTAAAACTTAAGATCAGAGTTGGCTTAACTTTATTTCCCAAGTAAAACATTCTCAAGTATTACAAAGGACTTAGGAATATTCTTGTTAAGTGATCTACACATTTATGTGAAAAAGGATTTTAAAAAATTTCCTTTCTCTTCTCACTGTTGGGTAATTAACCAATCATAAAGAAAAGATGAAAGTATGTGAACTTCAAACCCTGGTGTCCTGGAAAAAAAACATAGTCACAGAATAATTAAAGTAAATTTAAGCTAATGAGAACCAGAAACAATGATCAATGGAAACAGTGAAAACAGTTGGATAAAACAGGTCAAAACTTCACAGAGAATTAACAATGCACTGTTCTGACTTGCTACTGTGGCTACTTCAGACCTGTGCCCTGGTAGAATGACCTCTGGCAGGGCAGAGCCATAGAGGGTGTTTTTCCTCAGAGAGAAAGTTGCAATGGAGCCAATTCTAACTCATGTATTTTTTTTTCTTTTTCAGAACTAGATCATCAAGACTTTCAACATAGGTGCCCATGGGTGAACTCAAACTGCCAATCTTTCAGTTCATAACCAAGTACAGTACCAGGTACTGAAATTCTTCTAATTTAATGGGTAAAGATTACACTAATGGTTTGTTCTTTCCATTTCATGAGCTATCGGGTTGTTTAATGTACTTTAGCACTTGGCTTCTATCTCCCTTCATATTGGAAGGTTTTGGGTGTTGTAAATGCTAACATGCTTTAATGCTAACCAAAAGCTTTTAGGGTTGCGTTCACCTGACAATGCCTGCCTAGCAATATCTTAGCAGAAAGGCTGCGGGTTTACTTTCTAAAAACCAGCTATTAGAAAACCCTATGGATCTTATACTGCAAAGACATCAAAATTGATATTCTAAAAGAGATTTGTGATCATGGCAAAAATAGTCCAAAGGTGACATAACCTTAATGCCCACCACCAGTGACTCAATAAACAAAAGGTGGGGCATAGACAATGGAATACTATTCAGCTAGTTGGAGAAATGATGTCTTCATATATGCTTCAATAGAGAGGGAACTTGAAGGCATTATACTAACAGAAGTAATTCAATTACAAAAGAACAAATATGATAAAAACTCACCTATAGAAAGAGAATATTAAAGGTAAATGTGTAAAGACCAAAGTTTATTAGTGGTCACCAAAGGTAGTACATGGAGCCTGGTGGTGCTTTCAGGTAAGCATTGGCCTGCAAAAATGCAAGGTTGGAAGTTCAAATCCACCACCTATTCTCAGGGAGGAAGGGGAGGCTGTCTGCTCCTGTCAAAATGTACAGCCTGGAAACCTTATGGAGCAGTTCTGATCTGCCCTTTAAGGCCTCTATGCATCAGATGGTCTCGATGACAATGAGTTTTGGTTTGTTTGTATGCTTTTAGAGATGAAGGAGTGTCCACTTCTGAGGAATTAGTCACTGAAAAGCTTATGAACAGTAATGGAACATTATCAGATACTGAAAACCTCATGAATAGCAGCAGAATCTGACAAGATATGGTGCCAGAAGAGGGGCTCTTCATGTTAGAGGGCACTCAACATTTGAATAAGGAGGAGTTGCCTTCTCAAGGTAGAGTCAAGCATACTGGCATGAAAAGTCAATCATACCCTCCAGATCTTTATTTGCTGGTGTGGCACAGCTCAAATAAGAAATTGCTATAAAGATCTATTAGTAAATAGATCACAGAATTATGAAATATGATTCTAGGAATATTGGAAGTCATCAAAAATAAAATGGAATGAGTAATGGTCAACATCCTTGGCATTAGACAACTGAAATGTACTGAATTTTGAATCAAGTAGTTATATGATTAACTATGTCAACAATGATAAATTCATTGTCAAAAAGAGTATTTCAAAACTATCTTGAAATACAGTGCTCTATGTGATAGGATGATATTTATAAAGACACAAGGATATCCAATCAGTATAACTATTATTTAAATTTATGCACCAGCCACTAAGAATAGTGATGCAGAAATTGAGGAATTCTACCAGTGTCCTCAAACTAACATTGATCAAACATGCAATTAAGATATTTGGATAATTATTGGTAATAGGAATACTCAAAAAGTTGGAAACAAAGAAGGAATAGTAGTTGGAAAATATGGTGTTCACCATAGAAATGAAGCTAGAGATTGCATGATAGAATTTTTGCAAGACTAATGACTTCTTCACCTCAAGGACAAAAATGGTGAAACACATGAACTTCCCCAGTGACTGTGGGACAGATCATCAATTGTTTAATGTGAGTTCAAGCTGAAACTGGAGGAGGTAAAGTAACTGGAGGAGGTAAAGTGAGTCTATTTCGCCTGAATTTGGATTTGGAGGCCATCTTAAGAACATACTTGGTGCATTGGACCTTCGTGACAGAAGACCTGGTGAGTTGCAGAATGACTTCATTGAAGAACATCATGCTTGAAGAAAGAAAAAGCTTATTAGAAATATGGAGAAAAAAAAGATCAAAGTGGATGTCAGAAGAGACTCTGAACTTTGCTCTTCATCATAGACTCAAATGGTACAAATGCTGCTGTAAAAGAGTTAAACATAAAGTTTCACAGGACAGTTGTAGATGTAGTTTAATGAAATGTGCAAGGACCAAAAGTTAGAAAACCGTAAAGAACACACTCAGCATATCTTAAACTGAAAGATCTGAAGAAAAAAAATTCAAACTTTGAGTTGCAATATTAAAATTTTATGGGCAAAGTATTCAATGATGAAAGATATATGAAAAAAAGATGGAGGGTACACACAGCCGCTATATCAAAAAGGACTAGTTGACATTTAACCGTTTTAAGAGACAGTTTATAATCAAGGACTGATAGCACTGAGGAAGACAGTCCAAGCTTCACTGACGGCATTAGCCAAAAACAAGTCTGCAGGAATTGATGGAACACCAACTGAAGTCTTTAACAGGCTGGTGAAGCACTGGGAGCCCCCATTTGGAAGACAGCTACCTTGCCAACTGACTGGAAGAGATCCACAATTGCATTCACGTCAAAGAAAAAGGACCCAATGGAAGGAGACAACGACCGAACAGTGTCATTCATATCATCGTGCTTGGTAAATTATAAGAGCAACAAAGAAGAGGAAGACCCGCGACGAGATGGATTTAGATAGGAACTGCAACAGTGGGCTTAATCAGAACGAGTTCTGAGGATTATGCAGGGGTGGGCAGTGTTTTGTTCTGTTGAAGAGAGGGCTACGAGGAGCCAGAACCAAATCGAAGATGCCTACACCACAGCCATAGCGAAAAGGGAAAAGGATGAATGGCATTCATTAAGGGTCGAGTTACCTGGTTTGTAATTCCAATTGTGGTCAACACGTATACCTATAAAAATTTTAATTGACAAAGAAAGAAAATTGTATAGCTCACAGCTCTACTCCGTCATAGATAAAATGTTAGAAATGAACCCATGACAACCGGTTTTAATTGGTCCTTCATATAGACTCTGCCCTCTTGAAATGGGCTGTTTCTTTTTCAGCGAGCCTTAGAGACTTATAATGGCAAGGACTTGTCAAAATTTTGCCCATTTCGCTCTGCCAAGAGCAGGTAATGGAGATAACTTAGTTGACCTGGCGGTAAACTGGAGACAGTCCGTTTTAAACATTCTTTGTGGCAGAGTCTATGGCTCATAGAACCTGTTTCCTCTTTCTAGCAATCAGGGGAGGGTATATTTTTCAGCTTTCTATTCAGTTAGGTCAGCCATGTAACTGAGTTTCTGTTAAAAGAACATGGGCACAAATGACTACTCTGGGGCATCACATGCTATATTGTGCCTATCCACCTCCTTCTAATTCAGAACGTCTGGCATGGGCCAGCATTCTTCATTTCATCAAGTTCCCAGGTTATGCCAGGACTGGGCTCATGAACTTCACTTGGAATTGTAAGCATATGCACTATTGCGGCCCAGTCATAAACACCTCCATGCAGACTTCCTTATTCTCTTGACTCCATGTGCACAGGTAGAAGGAAAAACACTCAGGGATGGCAGAATCCCTCCATGGGAGGGGTCTGGATCCTGAGTCACTGACTTGAAAATCTCTGCTCTGAGGAACTGCCTAACCCAAGAGCTGTGAGAAAAGGGAGACCCAACCCACTGCCATAGAATTGATTCTGACTCATAGTGCCCTTATAGGACAGGGTAGAACTGCTCTTTGGGGTTTCGAAGATTGTAAATTTTTATTGGGGTAAATCACCTCATATTTCTCCCATAGAGTGGCTAACGGGTTCAAACTTCTATGCTTCAAGAAGTAACTTGTATTATGTTAAGTCATAAGAATTAGGGTGGTGTGGTAGTCACCTAATCTGGTGTCAATTTGAGAATTAAGAGTGTAGGGGTGGAATCTAGCCTGCCAATCTGGAGATGCCAATAAAACCTCAGTGTGGGCCTGACCTTTTTTTTTTTCCTGAGAATTCTGGGAAATCTGGGACTTCCTTCTTGAAAGCGGAGACACTCTCTCACTCCCTTGAAGACATTTGACTGACAAGGTTAGCTCTCCATAAGACATTGCAGCTGACAAGACACTAGTGCCTGGAACTGAACAAGCCACTTGGATGCAACCAGACTTCTGAAGCCAGAGAAGGCACAGAGAGACTCCTGCCAGTGCTAAGGTGCTTACAGTGCCACTGGATACAAAGACTTCTGATCCACTGGCTTGTGATCATCCTGCATTTGTTTTTATTGTGTGTGCTTCCTGAGTATGAAGAGAACTTTATATAGTGGTATCGGACATATGAGCTAATATCAGACTTATGGCCTAGACTGGACTGGGTTGGGATGTTTTCTTAATGTACAATTAGGCTTTATATAAAACTATCTCTTACATACTTATGCGTGCTTATGAATTTGTTTCTCTAGTCTACCCAGACTAACACCAGTGGTTTTACTGGTTAATGCAGCATAGTTTACTTTAATACTTCCTGTTTATCCACTGCCATTTTTTAGCCTTTTCTTGACTTAGGATTTTGAATGAACTCATCATGCTTAACAAGCACTTAGGGCCTGAAGAGTATAGCAATTTGGCAATTGGGATTCTCTTTCAAAGGACCTCTGGGTTACATGGTTCAAATAAGACCGAAGGCCTGGTTATGGAGGAAGATGAACATCTCAGTTCTGGACCAAGACAGACTGTCGAGAAATGGTTGTTGACATCAGTCTTGAAAGAAGTCTAGGTTATATGTAGATCCTTGTAATCTGTTCACCTATATAACCCTTTCTATGGGGGACAGAAACAGAAAATTGGGTGAAGGGAGACATCTGACAGTGCAAGATATAACAAAATAATAATGATCCATAAATTATCAAGGGCTCATGAGGGAAGGGAGAGTGTGAAGGGAGGAGAAAAATGAGGAGCTGATACCTAGGGCTCAAGTAGAAAGTCAATGCTTTGAGAATGATGATGACAACAAATGTACAAAAGTGCTTGACACAATGGATGGATGTATGGATGGTGATAAGTGCTGTACAAATCCCCAATAAAATGATTAAAAAAAAGAAGTCTAGGGTCTGAGCTTGTGACAACAGAAATAGAGAAGAACATATCCATCCACTACCAATAAGTCAATTCTAACCCAAAGCAATGGTAAAGGACTGAATAGAACTTCTTAGGATTTCAGAGACAATCAATCTTTATTAGAGTAGACAGCCTCATTTTACTCCCATGCAGTAGCTAGTGTTTGAAACCTTGGCCTGTGGTTAACAGCCCAGTACCTAACCCATGCAACCACTAAGAGCCTATTAAGTGGAGTTAAAGGCAGTGCATAGCAGGGAGGTACCCAGGGAAAGGGAAATGTGTTACTGAGATCAAGGGAAGGATGAAGGTGTGGGCTGCAATATATATGGCTTATAGTACAACAGAGATGAAAGTTTGAGTTATACAAGTGGGTAACTATTTATGATTTTAGCATGAGAGTGATCTCACTAGGTACAATGAGAAGGGCAAGAGGAACACAAGGTACTGGAGACCATGGAAATCCTTTCTTCTCTCCAGGAGCTTGTGCAATAGGTCAAATCTAAGATACTGAGACTTCAGTAGGGGTCAAAAGGATGCTAAAAACAGGGAAATTCAATAACATTGTGATGGAAATTAAAAAATGAAAACTCTGAATTTCTGAATGGCTATGTCTTACATGTAAGAACATGTAAGCTATAAATTTTGAGTTTGAACCATGGCTTCTTTCTCCAAGATTGATATTTTTCACTTGATTCCAGCATTATTGTCAGTGACACAAAGAACCATTGGTTCTCAGCTCCTAACCCAAAGCGTGGTAGATAGAATCCACTCAGTGGCACCAATGGAGAAAAGCCTAGTAATCTGCTTCTTGAAGACAGAGAAAACCCAAATAAATGAACTAAAAATGATCACAGACAAGAGAACCCATGAAGTACAGTACTACTTTGAAACACACAGTTGTACTGTCGTAGACTGGGTTCATTAGAAAAGCAAAACCAGTGGTGTGAGTGCATGCACCTGTGTATATGAGTTGTAGAGCACAGTTATAGTTAACAGTGGGAAAATTAGCAGCCCAGTTTCAACTTTGTGGGTCAGCTGCTAAGCAGGAGGCTTTTCCCGACTTGGGAACATTCCAGGGCTTCTGAGTCCAGGATCAGTTGCAAAGGTGGATAAATCAGCCTTGTGACTGGAAAGGCAAATTCATCCGAAATTGGCAGGTCAGATGGCAGAGTACTGATAGCTCCTGAGATCTGTGGGCAATAAAGCAGGCTGATAGCTTAAATCCTAGGAAGGATGAGCCAGAGGCAGAGTCCAGATCCAGCTCCCCACCCCCTCCAAAGGAAGCAAGCTTTTCCTTAGCATCATCTTCTATAGGAAATATGACCACATCCTGAGAACACCTTCTAATTTCTTTTCTTTTTTTTTTTTTTTGTGGGCATCACTGCCTCTGGTGGTTGTGAGCGCTACCCAGCCGCCACTGGATTTGAACCGCCAAGCCTGCGGGCTGCAGTTCTGCACTCAACCACTTACGCCACCGGGGCTCAGCCCAACACCTTCTAATTTCATCATGTCTGTTGGCTAAAGATCTTCACCCTAATCTTTTTACCATTGCTGCTTACAGCAGATCCCCTCATACAGGTGATTATCTCATGTTACGTAATAGAACGGGGCTATCATTGTGCCTCAACGGCTAACTACTGAGAATCCTGGCCCAGCCAAGTTGACACAAGTTCCAATTATCACGGATACCATGGGTCAAAATTGACTCTAGAGTAGTGATTATATATATATATATATATATATATATATATATATATATATATATATTGGTTGCATGTGCCCTCTGGAATTGTGTTTAGTGAGCCTGGATCTAGTCTTAGTAGATCATAATTTACACCTTATAATTTGTCTACCTTTGTCAATTCTAATTTAAAGAGTTTGAGTCACACTCATTGGGAAACTGATTGGAACTCCTTTTCACTATGACCTGCCAACAACTAATTTAAAATATGCTAAAAGAAAAGAAAAGGAAAATAAAAACTCCATTGGCAACTCCAAAGGCATTTTAACCAAACTCGCTACTACTTCCTTGGAGTTGATTCCAAGCTTGAGTGCGAGGACTGAGTAAAGTGTGACGAATGCTTCTGCGATCCCTTTGGTCAATGGCTATTCTTAGGTGCTGCTGTCTAGTCGGTTCCAACCCAGACCAGCCGTTTGTACAACAGAAGGAAACACTGTATGGTCCTCAGCCACCCTCACAATTGTTCCTATGCCTGAGCCCCCTGGGATGCCATCTCAGTGTCTATACATCTAGTTGAGGGCCTGCTGAATTTTTTGCTGCCCTTCCACTTTACCAATAGATAACTTTGTCCCAGGGCTAGTGAAATGAAAACAAATGAGGAAAAGGTGATTGCCCTACATTTGTCTTTCCTAATGTTCTGCTGGCATTAGGCCATGGCCTGTAGGAGATGAAAATGTGGTCTCGATGAATCAAATTAATGAGTTGTGATTGTAGATTGCTGCCCCAAACCCACCATGTAATGATGGTCAGAATCACACTGTCTTGGAGATCAGCGAAGGGAGAGCTTCTTGCTCATGAAGTCAGATATGAATTGGTTTGAATAGTGTTCCTACTCCTTAGCATAGGTTAGTGGCTTTCAATTAAGATCTGGAACAAATGATCTAACCTCCCCATTACAGCCAAGTTTTCTAGCTTTAATGATGATGGTGGGTTCTTTCTAGAATTATCTGAGCGATCACCACTGGGCCATCTTGAGTCCAGTGTACTGTGCCCAGTGTCCAAAGTCCAATGACTCCCATGCTGTTATCTCAACCCTACAAGGGTCAAATGAAAGTAATGTTAGCTGCCTTGATAAACAAATCCACACCTCTTTGTGGCTTTAAAGTAAAAGAACTGTACTCCCCTCTCAATAGCAATTTGCGAGGGTGATGTTGGTCAACAGGAAGTCTTCTACATGGTGAGTCAGGGGTTCATTCTCTTCCCATTTGTGGCTGCTCTCTCTCTCTGAGGGTGAGAAAAGCCAGAGAAGAAAGGCACAGTGTGGTCCAGGAGTGAGACGTACCACTTCTGCTCACAAGCTCCCCAGACGTAAGGGATGCTGGGAGACATGGTTAGTAGCAGTCATTTCCCAGTGACAATTTTATGATATAGAATCTTTAGGGATCAGTTAGCTGATTTTGGCACAGGATGGGTAATATGAGGAGAAATTGAACCTACTCTGAACCAGGTGACCAGGTAGGCAGTGGTGAAGACTTGCCGGATTCACATCTCTTTCCTTTCAGTCTCATTTAGAGCAAAACCAGGAAGATTTTCTCTCACTTAGAATCTGCCTATGAGCATGAAAATATCTGTATTTTTTAAATGGGAATGGTGATTCAGGCCTATTTGAGACTTGGAGAGGACACCCTTGAATCTTTTGCTCAATAAACACCTCTCCCCTGAAGGCCAAGGGGTCAACTGTCTGACTACATTAGCACTTCCACCTGGTGACCTTCAGGACTTCAGACACCTTCCCAACAGGTTGGAGGGAGCTCAGTACAAACTGTCCTTGGACTTGACTGGAACTGACTCATCAAAGGTCTTGTCTGAGGAGAACGCAAGTGCAGACACACAGGCACTGAGCCTTTGCCATCCCAGACCCATGTCATGTAAACAGTCTGTCTGTTTCACAGCCAAGGAGCGAGCCCTGGATGTGGGTCTGGACTTGGAGCGCTGACAGCTCCTACCCAGAGTTTTTCACTGAGGAGCACTGTGCTCACAGAGGCACAGTGCCCACAAGTAAGGCCCAGAGGAGAGGCAGGATGGTGAGAAAAGAGCCCTGGCATTGGAATCAGACAATCAGGCTCCTCATCTCTACCATTTACTCAGCCTTGGGTCTTTGGATAAAAATTGCTCATTCTTTCAAGGCTCTGTTTCTCCATCTAAAAATTAGGATGCCAATGTGGGTCTCAAAATGTTTTGGGCTGTATGGAACAGTTTACTCAATTATGTCATGTACTGTTGACACTTAGATACACAAGTGACCCCCCTCTTGTTGTTCCTTCTACATCTAAGTTCATTGTCAGAAGCATTCAATAGCCACCATTTTCAGAGCTTCTCTGATGTGCCATTTAGCTTGGCAAGAGGTGTAAAATATGAAGTGCCATCCTTTTGTCCCAGATCCAAACACTGATGCTCAGAGAATACACCTGAGAGAGTGACATCTATGTGCTGCTCTTTCACTGGGGAGAGGGGGCGCACAAGGCAAGAAGAACCAAAGCGAGCAAGTTCAATGATAGATGCTAAAAAATTGTGGAAGGGGGCTGAGCCCCGGTGGCTAGTGGTTGTGTGTGGGACTGCGGCCCACTGGGATAGAGGTTCAATTCCAGCAGTGGGACTGGGCCTCCTACTCCCACCACCAGAGAGCAGTGATGCCCCCCCCTTCAAAAAAAACAAAAAACAAAAAAAATTGTGGAAGGAAGGCTGTATATGCTTTTGGAATGAGATAAAGTAAAAGGAAATAGAGGAAAGTACTAGGAGGCAAAGGACATTTACAGAAGTCTAAATACAGGCATGCACATATGTAAACATACTTATATATAACAATAAGGAAATAAATCTATGTGTATGTATTATATGTTAAATATTAACATAGCAGATGAACATTGGGCCTCTACTCAAGTACTCCCTCAATGCAAGAACACTTTGTTTGCATAACCTGACATTCCGTGATGCTCATCTTACTAACGCAATCACTGAAGACAAAATGGGTGCATAAGCAAATGTGGTGAAGAATGCTGATGGTGCCTGGCTATCAAAAGATAGTGTCTGATAATCCCTCTGCAAAAGATGTCACCTCACCTATTGATGGGCTTTGGGTCCCCAATCTGTACTTCCCCTCATTAATAATAATATAATTTTAGCTTATTGATGCCTGACACCGGATCCCTTCACCACCTCATGATCACACAGGCCGGTGTGCTTCTTCCATGTGGGCTTTATTGCTTCTGAGCTGAATGGTCGCTTGTTTACTCAAGCCTTTAAGTCCCCAGACGCTATATCTTTTGGAAGCCAGGCACCATCAGCTTTCTTCACCACATTTGCATATGCACACATTTGTCCTCAGGGATCATATCAGGAAAGTGAGCATGCAAAGTTATGCTTTTGAGTTCTTGAAGCCTGATATCTCATCCCTTTGACATCTCATGATTCCACATGCT